>NW_010583637.1:156828-167578 GCF_000705375.1 Tinamus guttatus
GAAAGAGCAAATGTTGGGACTGCGCTGATTTTACAAAACTGAGTGGTCAAACCTTTTCATGGCCTGTGCATATCAACAAGGAAATTACCCAAAATCTCCTTGAGGAGGGCTTTAAGACAAAATACATAGCTAGATGGAGCTGTGCTGAGCTGCTACAGCTGTTCCTATTTTTCTATACATTATAGGTCTGGGAGAACTACTAATGCTAATTCCTATTTGTCCTACCCCAACAGGTACAATTTATTCTTAACAACTTCAAAAACCTCTCAGAACACTGTATGTTAATGCTTTAGAACATATTAGGTAATTCTAATTTCATACTTTTCTGTTTAGAGATGCAACACGTTTTAATTGCCAAGGGCAGTAAGGGAGACAGAATCAGCTATATTGGGTTCAATGTGCCTCATTTCAGCTAAAGATCCACAGTATTATACTAAGATAAAAGATGCTGAGAAATCACAGAAATAAAGTAAGATTCTCTTCAATGATCACTACAGAGAGAAAGATGTGTAAAGTCAGTCAGCTAAGACCTGCTTGTGAATAAGGAGTGTCCCAGGAGGAATCTCAAAAGCTTTTTGCTTTACAGTACAGGACAGAATTGAAATTGAATAACCTGCAAAATCTTTTTTTGACCCAAGACTGCCATCCTCCCATAAGACACACCTTCTATCCCATAATACAACAACAATTAAAGCTCTAATCTGAAAAATAAGTATTTTCCTTCTTCATAGCATTCTCACAGACCATTTCAGAATTCATCTAGTCCAGCTATTCACATTATATATTTGCAAATGGAGTTCTATTTTCAACTGCTTAGTACTTCATTTAATATTTTTTAAGTAGTACCACCTTCAGCCCATGTATACATTTCAAAAAAAAAGTTTGTATTTGTTTGTTTGTTTGTTTGTTTTAATAGAGGAGAGAAGAGAGGGGCAGAAATAGGGGACAGCTTCATCTGAACTACTATTACTTACAAGGATGAAGTCTGACATTAGAGTGGAGAAAAATAATGTACCACTTTTCATATTTTTCAAGGAACAGTGACCGGCATAAAAGCAATTTTCAGAGATGAAGTGTATATACTTTCCTTTCCCCTCCATATTTTATTCAACCCTTCAAAAATTATGTTTTTTTATCATTGTAATCAAAAGTTTAGCTTACCAGTTGTGCATGTTTTTTGATATGCCATCATACATTTTCTTACCTCTTGTGCTTCATGTGCTATTAACTGTTCCATTAACATTTTTCGTCGTCTCTTTTCTCGTTGCTCTCTAGCAAATGTATCTTCCTCCATACGTTTTTGAATTTTCTTTATATATTCATCATCTGAATAAATATTTAACAGTTCGGTAGTCTGTGCTGTAGTTTCTAGGGTTGCATGCAACTTCTGTGTTTGCAATGATTTTTCTGTATCACTGGCAAAAATATTAAATAGCAAAAGAACACTCACTCACTTTACAGAAATGATAGTTCTTAGAAGTGTTTTCATACAGATTTAGTGAACTCTGACAAATACACACTAGAATTATGTGGCTAGTCCTCTTCATGAATAGTGCGGTTACTTTTTGATGTCTTTATGCCCCATAATCTCTACCTTTCCTGAGGAGGTCCCTAGCACTGACTGGAGCCAACTGTCAAGCAGTACAATTGCCAATACTTAATATCATAAAAGCTGAACTCTGCAAAAGCAGAAATTTAGTATGGCTTGCAGAATATCAAATAGAGATGTTTTACTCTTCAAAATGTCCATTCTCTCTGACCACATTTTTTTGCGAAGTTATTAATCTGAGGGTTTTTTTCATGCAGAAGTATCTGTAGGAGTATGCTCTGAGTGCCATGCCTCCCAAGCATGGTATCACTAAAGAAGAAAGAATAGCTATTACATTCACAAATGAATCAAAATTAAAACAGCATTACTCAGAGGAGAAAGTTTGCTTTTCTCCATTCTTCTTCGAAATGTGTTACCGTGTACCACCCTCCTCCTTCTGCAGGTCTAGCTGACCTTGCAAATTCCATGTCTGCAATGAACTGGGAAGAAGAGATGTGTTTTGTGTCTTTTATTGCTGCATGTATGGCAAAAAGGAGAGAAAGAAGATACAGTCACCAGTGCTACAGTTACACATAAAATATAAACACCGTGACACTGCCGGAGCTGGAATACTTGCAGTGCAAGTGAGCATACAGACTCATCACTCAAAGGAGAATCACAGCTCAAGTTAAGCCAGCCATCACATTTTCTCTAAGTAGTACATATGGTGAGCATCTTGAATAGGATCCTATCTAAGTTTAACAATCTAATACCCAAATATTACCTATCAGTGACTTGGATCTTGAGTGCTGCTGTGGTATTTTCTGTCATAGACTTCTCAAATTTTTTAATTTCCTTGTATGTGTCCTGAAAGAATAACACAAAATGTAACGTTTCTTTTCTTTTCACAAAGCATCATAAATAGGTTCGACTATATTCACAGAGCAAGTATTACATAAAGATTTTTATGTCACATTAACACAACAGAAAACATTGTCCTGAAAATATATCAAATACATATTATATATTATTACCGGGACAAAAGGCAAGATTATTTTCTTCTCTTGACTTTCATTTCCTTGCATTTCCCCCTTTTCCTATCTATAATTATATTCACCAGACAGAAAATCCTAACTTCCTGCAGATGTACATTTCCAGGGTGATTTTGATTTTACATGGGACTCAGGTGGTTTGTATAATTCCTATCATTGAGGGATTCTGAAACAAAATATTCTAGACTATGTTCTGCTTTAAATTTAGTGGCTTGATAATGACTGTGACAGTATCAAGTAATTACAACCCTACACACTGCATAGAATGCATCTGTTTGAAGAGTACAATGTTAAAAACTGGTAATATTCAGAGCCCTAATGACATCATAATCCAAAATCTGAGATTCTTCCCCAAGTACTCCTCAGCAAAAAACACAGAATATACTTTTTGGATTGCTGCCATGTCTTGATTTCATCTGGGACAATGGCCAATTTCAAATCTTCCTGACATTTCTGGTATATATAGCAGGCCTTTTAAAACCATGTTGCATAAGCTCATACATTCTGCAAATATTCCTCATTCACAAGTGACAAGGAAAAATTAATTCTTTATTTCTTGATGCATTCCAGTCAGTAGACTAGATGCTAAAAAAATATAATCAGGAATTAAATTACCATCCTACTACATTTATTAAGAACTTTATTTTAGATCAAAGCAAATTTTCCATATATAACAAAAGCAGAACCACATTGCACATTATTGATATTTTGCCTGCTTTTCACTGCTTGATGATGTATTCCACTACATAATTTCTACAGTTATATTAGCAATTCCTGATATATATTCTGATAATATTTGGTACATGTTCAATATTTGTAATTATAAATACTCCCAGCATGTATATTTTTTCCCAGTTCACATAATTAACATTAAAAATTACAATTGATAATTACCTCTGCTTCTTTTTTCTTCTTTAGCAATCTTTTGGCTTCAATAGCTTTTAAGGTATGGGTTGGTGGTGGCTTGGGAATCTGTATAATGGCTGCTTGAATCCTGGCCATTATTTCATTTTGTCTCCTTCTTCCTAGGCGAAGCTGAATATTTAACATAATCTATTCAGATACTTGAGTTGAAACAAAATAATATTACTCTAATACACTACTAATTTACCTATAGAAGTAAATATAATTAATCAATTGTGAAAAAATATATTCTAGGAAGAAAGTAAAAGAACAAATCAAGCTTGAAACACAACAACATTTTTTAAAAGTGGATGATTAGAATACCATGAAAGCAAATAATCCTTTTTGTTTTGTCTGCAGTTAAATCTTGTTTTAAGAATATTCTCAGAATATTCCACATATGAATTACTATTTTTACATCAAAGAAATGATGTTGTAAAATACATTTTAAATTAAATTATTATTCCGGATTCTGAGTAATCTTACAGTCCTGCAATAGGCTACAACATGTTCTCAACTTGGAGGATGAAGACATGTTTCAAGTTCTAATAACAGAAAATGGTACATCTATACAGGCTATGTCTTCATTAACAAATAGTTCAGTGCAATAGAAGCTGATCTGTGATGAAAAACAGTTTGTGCTCTATGCAGACAATGCTTTTAAGGGGTTGTATTAAATGCTATATCTAGTCTAATACCTGTCCCAGATCATTAGGGAATAGACATAGCATTAGGGAATACTACTGAACACTGAGTCTCAAATGATCAAGAAGTGGTAGGCATCTAAATGCCACCTTTAAGTGACACTGCACAGGATATATATGTAGCTAAAGGGTGGAGTTGAGTAGACAAAAAAAAAGACTTTTCTACAAAGAGTCAAAGAAAACTAAAAAATAAACAAACATAAATTCTGTCAAATAGAATTTGAATAATACTTATTTTGAGAATGTTTCCTTATAGTTTCTTCTCAGACACATGAAGGTACATTTTTTATTTTTGTTCTTACAGTGGCTATAAGAAGAGTTTAATAACAACAAGATCCTTCAGGGAAGAATTTTTTAACTAGTCATGCATAATACTCATCATGATTCAACAGCCTTTGGCTAGGCAGCAAGCTCATGTATATGAAAAAAACAGGCTGTATCTTGGATGTGTGTTACCTTATCCAGAGAAATTAAATCTTTTTTTTAACTTTATCAGAAAAACTACACAGAGATGCAAGATGTACTGAGGCCTTATCACAACAGATATCCTTCCCTTTGTCTTCTTCTTCAGACTGAACAAGGCTTCGTCTTTTCTTCAGAAATGAAGAACATCACAAACCTCTTCTACAAGAACACTAAACCACACAGTTATGAAAGTACATTTTGTCTTCAAATCTATCAAGAGTTTTCATGTATGGCAATGTGCAAACATTCTTAATTTAAACTTAAGGACACGATTTTTAAATATTGTTTTAGAGTGTGTAATATACAGCATATATCTTAATGCTTGTTTGTTTTTCTATGAACACGTGATTAGGTAGAACAGAGTTAATAATTACTCACACTGACTCTAAATAAGTTATTAGGTAATTGAATTTATGAACATACTTTTTCAGAAGTTTCTTTATAGAAAGTAAATAGTCACCTTTTCAATGTCTTGGGCTCTTTGTTCCTCTTGAAGCTTTTGAATTTTCTGTTGTTCCACAATATGCGCACGAGCTATTTTATTTTCTATTGCCTTAGATTTCCTTTCAAAATGCTTTGAAACCTGCTGCAGTTGCAAATCAGTTTGACGAGGCATTAAATTTTTCAGACGCTAAAATTATATTTCAGGAAAATTGAGAGTCAGAAACAGTAAGAAACATATTTAAACACAATAATCTTGTAACACACATTTAAAACAGTTTTGCTGCGTTAATGGAATAATATCTAAATATGCTAAAATAACTTTCAGGAAAAAAAAAAAGGGCCGGTTCTATCAAAATCAACATGCAGAATTTAAGTTAAACAATGTCAAATTCAAGTACATTAAATTCAACTTAAACATAAGACAGAAAAGTTTTTTTACTGTGAGAAGGAATAAACAGCTTGCTGAGAGTGGCTGCAGTCTCCATTCATAGAAACATTCCAAACTGGACTGGACAAAGTCCTGAGCAATTTACCCTCACTCACCCTGCTTTGATGAGGGTGGCCAGACTCTTCCAAACTCTGCTATTCCATGACTCAAGGGGCATTCTGAATGTATCTATTGGCAGGAGTTAGTCTCAGTTGCTCCAATTGCTTTAACCTATCCATGTATTTTAAGTATGCATAAAAGAATGCTTTGACTGATTGGTGCTGCTCCTGCATGTGTTAGCAAACTTATTATCTGTAGACTGTATGTCAGGGTATGTGCCAGAGAAATGAGAAACTTCATCCAGCTGGGTTTGATTCATGATGTATAGCTTCATAAACAATGCTCATCTTGATAACAAATTACAATCTGTACGTGATAGGTGCTGTCATTAGTTTTTTCCTCTTTGTTTTATACACCTCTATTACAGGTTGCAGCAAAGTATAAAGATATGGAGACGTGTGTAACAGAAGGAATCAAACTGCTGGGGGAATCAAATCACTGGTGCGCAATGCTCAGTGCTTCCTCTGTGTCTGATAACTTCTATCTATCTCCAATATGCGGAAAAGTATTTTGTTTAGAACAGAAAAGTAAAAAATGTGCAGAGGGGGAGCATGCAAACTGCTTAAGAGGTATCCACAGGTAGACACACTTACCTCTCGATATAAAACACTTTCAATAGACTTGAGCTTTGCAGGACCTGCAGGTCTCATTGCTTCCATGGCTCCTCCGGTGAGCTTTGCCTTTTTCTTTTTTTCTAAAGCAATATACAATTGATATAAAAGCTTTGTTGCAGCCCCATGCTGTCCTGTCATGATGTCTTGGGCTACATTCTCATTAAATTGTACACCAAGGAGTTGAAGTGTTGGCTCCAGACGAGAAAAATTGTTAAGTTTTGCATTTGCAACTCTAAATGATTAAAAAAGAAAAAAACAAAAACAAGCAAAAAAAAAAACACAGAACATAAACTTACAGTCAAGCACAATTTTTTCCAATAAACATGTTCATGTCATTCATCTCATAGCAAGATTAGCTGAGGTAGGGAGGGGAGAGAGAAAGATTTTCTTAAAGTGATGTGACACAACCTTTGACTTGGCTTGTATACTGTAGCACACGCAACTGGTTGGTCTAATAAGCATAATTGAGGAAAAAACATGCTAAGTTGTATACCCTGTATATTGATACATGCACACAAAAAGTCTGATAGCATCTCATAGCAAAAAATAACCTTCAATTACAGCTAGGAATATATCGTTCACAAATAAATAAATAAATAAAATTGAAATTTCTGAATCAGCCCAGTTGAGCTCTTGCCAATCAAAATATAGGATTTTTAAAAAACTATTTCAGCTTAAAGCTATTTAAAACTATTTTAAAACTATTTAAACCAACCCCCCGCAAAATCTCGTCACATTTCTTCCCCAATGAAAAGAAATGGAGCAACCAGTTAGAGTAGATGTTGACAATAGAACAGTATGATTCAAAATTGAAATGGTCAAAGCAAATTGTTAGAACATTGTACTTTCCAAATATAGTCACCTGACTACCCAACAAACATTTGAGCACCTGAGCTATAGCATAATTCTACAAAAATGTCCAATTTTAACTTAAGAATACTGTAACTCAGAATTCATTTTACTCCTAGACAAAACATTCAAGGAGCTTATTATTCTCACTGCAAAAGTCCATGGATCATTTCTTATATGATTTTCTTAATTGCTGCTTACATTGCTTTTAGAACAACTTTTCAGTCTTTGATTCAAGATTAAGGTAAAGTCTCTTATCAGAAGCCATCCTTTAGAAGCTGTGATTATATCATCTCTTAACTTCTTATTGTATAATCAAATCAGATTAAGTTTATTGAACCTGTTTTATAATCTAAATCTCATTTCAATATTATTGTCAGAATTTAGACAAAACAACATTTCATTTTTCAAATATGGACAGCCAAACAGGAAGAAGTTTTCCTTTTAAAAATCCTAATATCACTTCCTTAATTATTATTCCCTTGCTTATGCATCCAAATACCATGAAACATAAGCAGCTAATGGGCTTAGATGGTGCTAGACTGTTCAAGATGACATCTTTTTCATTTCAGTTAGTGCCTTCCAGATTACAGCTTTATAAAGATTACAGCTTCATAAAGATTACAATTTTATAAAGCCTTCCTATAAATGAAATCTACATTTTCCCCCCTTACTCTGAGGTGTAGGATCTTACCCTGGGCTGTGCTAAGAAACGTTGAATAGATGTCAGTTTACCAAATGAACCTGCATATTATACTTTATGCTAATGTAGTAGCATACTACAATTTTAAATATTATATTATCTTATAGACATTAAGTAAGATTAGACAAACAGAGGTTCTTGCAGGAATAGCCCTAAAAACATCATACAATTACTATTAAAAAGCAATAAAAGCTTTTAACATTCAGGAGCAAGACACTGAAACTGAGAAAACACCACCTGAATTCTCAATAGTGGCTAAAAAATCAAACAGTATAAGTAAGTACTAAAGGAAATAATGAACAGAACAAACATCACAATGTCTTTATGGATTCATAGTGTACCATAGTAGAGAATACTATATCCTGTCTGTCTGTCTCTCTCTCTTCAGAAAAAGATTCATCTCAAGAGGAGAACCCTCTCCTCCTTCTCATCCTCAGAAGAAAAGCAACAAGGAATGATCGCAAGCATAAAACACTCTCCATAAGAGAAACAATGACTTTGGCCTTCCAAAATGCAGAAGTCAAATCTATTGCAGATATTTGAGGAGGGATACAAAAAAATTTTAGTAAAATTATGAATGACACAAGAGGATGAACAGAAGAATATAATTCAGCTGATTCTCATAACACAAGAGACAGTTATCAACTAAAGCCATCACATGGCAGATTCAAAGTGTGAAAATAATAACAGAATCACAGAATGGTTGAGGTTGGAAGGGACCTCTAGAGATCATCTAGTCCAACTGCCCCTGCTCAAGCAGGGACACCTAGAGCACGTGGCACGAGGTCACAGCCAGGTGGGTTTTGAAGATAATATTTCATATAAATCAATTATCTTGAGACAAAATTTTCTGCAGGTTACCCTACATGCCTAGATAATAAATGGAAAATTAAATAATCTCAATGGACAACAAAAACAGCATCCGTAACAACAAGACATTGGATTCTCTCTTGCTGTGCCCTCTGGAGACATGAGAATATGAAAGAAATGAAGTGTCATAACTGCATCAAACTTCCTCTTCTGCCCCAGCAATGCACTCTAGGCTCAGCATTTATATGGGCCTCTCCTTGCACCTACTGAAAGGATGTTGGACCTTACCTAATCAGAATTCATCTGGAAACAAAAACTCAAAACACCTTTTTAATCAGGAATAGCTGACATGACATCATTCGAAGTTGCTACAGTATGTCAGAAGTAAAAGCCTCCTGAAGCTCTCCTTTTCAGGCAGCAGAAACCCTGGATTTGCCTAGAGTTCCCAGACGTCCATCAATGATCAAAAAAATTCCCAAGAGGTCTAACAGTTTTAGAAGCAGAGCCCATAAACTGCTGTGCAAACTGTTGGGTCTGTTGGCTGCTTTTGACAGTTTCGCTCAAGCTCCTACAGGATGGTCTGGCTTGGATATGAAAGAATTTAAACAAAAGATTAGAAGTGCCCAGAACATCCAAAAGAGGCCATGCAGCCTGGCATATGTGATATACACGTGCACCAAGGTCCATCCTTTGTGGAAATGGAGCATAAGTCAGGGAATCCTGTGAGCTGCACCATGGATATACCAATGCCATAAAATCTGCAGAGAATTTTCCCCCTTCACTGTAGATATACCAGCTTTGTTTATAAACTTATGAATCCTTAATACATTTTTCCACCATGGTCCCACTCAGAGCCTCACAATGCATTGGCACCAATTTCATTTTCAAGATGCTGCAATGGTAACCCCCATATCACACATCAGGCTTACGGACTCCACATATCTCACAGGAACAGGGACAGTATCTCCAGTCTTGCAGATATCCTGAAGAGTTTGTTGGGCTTTTAGTCTAGCAGGCTACCTTTTTCTTAGTTACAACCAAAATTGATTATTTGCTTCAAACAACGTAATGAAATCTTTTGGAAACATTAAGTTAATCAGTGCACTTAGTACAACCAACGTTGGACTTATTGGTAACTGCATCATATCATGAAAAATTCAAGACATTTTTCCTATCCAGAGTTAATAAATTTTAACTGAACAGTAAATATTAGCTCCAATTTCTGTAAGAGATAAATTTTCCATGCACGCTGACCTGCTCTGTGAAAACTGATTAAAGTCATCCTGAAGCTCATACTTGTTCAGAAGTTCTCCTAGGAGATAGCCGGTTGAAAATTCTTCTGATAACGATCCTGGAACTAAGGTGGTTTTGTTAAAAAAAAAAAAAAAGAAAAAAAAATCTTAATCCAACTCGTTATTATTTTTACAATGACACTTGTAAATTAAGACCAAACTTTACTAAATACTTGCAGTTTTCAAGCTGCAAGTAAATATGCCTTAGCTGGTCATTTAATTTTCACTTTCAGTGTTAAAAAGAAAACATCCTCATAATTATCATTAACACAACTATATGTTGCAAATACGAAGTCTTCCATAAAATATCACAGAACGGTTGAGGTTGGAAGAGACCTCTAGAGAACATCTAGTCCAACCCCCTGCTCAAGCAGGGACACCTGCAGAACATGACACAGGTCGCAACTAGGCGGGTTTTGAATATCTCCAGAGGAGACTCCACAACCTCTCTGGGCAGCCTGTCCCAGGGCTCTGTCACCTTCATGTGCAGAGGAATGAAGAGAGACTGAGCCTGGAAAGCTCCTCCCTCCAAGTGGGAGGAAGCTTGGACAAGCCTGGCACTAGGCTTGCCATGCCAGGCAAGCCCCGCTTTGCAGATATACCTATCCTCATACTCCTACCCCTGGGCCTTGCTAGTCAGGACGGGCTGAGCTCCTCGCGTCTCTTGAGATCATTGTGCTTAGAGGAAAACTGTCACCGGCTTCACCCTGAAAATGTCTACCTTGTGCTTGAAGAGTAAAACTCTACTGGGACGCCATGGAACAGGCGAATCCCTTGGCTGAGCAGCCAGAATCAGCCGCACGGCTTGGCGGTGGAACGAGGCCTCCGTCATGTCATGC
>NW_010583637.1:168104-196746 GCF_000705375.1 Tinamus guttatus
CTCGCAGCGCCCTGTGCCTGCCCCGCCAGGTCCTTCTGGCTGCGGGGTTGCGTGTGAGCTGCTTGTTCAATACCTGTTTGAATCACTACTGACCCTTCCAATCCCTCCTTGCTCGTTGCTGAAAGCTGCCCTTGTGTGAGGGTGAGTGCTCTCGAGCGGGAAGCTCTACAGGCTGAAGAATAATTTGACGGGAAAATAACAAATAATAATAACAATAATAAAAAACACAAGGGGAAATTGATCTGGAGCAATTCCCCCACCATGGTTCGTATAACAGCACAAATTATTGGGTTGCCACAAGGTAAAGCAAGAGGGAGAGCAAAAGCTGCTGGGAAAAAAAAGGTTCTGTGGCAGTTTAAGTGCATGTTACACATTTGCTAGAGTGTGGCCCCACGGAAGTGTGTGTGTAAGGAGGCTCCGAGACTTTTCGTGCCAATGCAACTGTGTGCGAGGCCGCAGGATAAGGCAGCCCGGGGAGCAGCATTCGAATTGAAATAGACGTGGATCGAATTGTGTCAGCTTTTATTTATACTAGGTCATCTTAGTCCTTGCACGTCTTTAGCTTTCTATACACTTAGCTGCACAAGCACGAGATAGTATGATGGGAAGTAAAGGGCTTAGAGGCAGGAACCAGTGCATCCTGCTACCAACTGTGATGTGAAGCAGTGGGGATCCACCTGATTTAATTAATTTTCACATACCTTTCTAATACACAGCCAGACAATGAACTAACTAATTTTCAGAAGACGCAATGATTAACAGTTGATGCAAACCGCCTGAATATTGTGAATTCTGTATCCCCGAAAGTCTTCAAAATAAGTTGCTGGGCCTTCATGGAGGATGTACTTTAAACCAGAATAAACTGCTGAGTTTTATAACAGTCAATGTGTAACTCAACAGTCATTTGTGTCATGAGAAGGTCAATATAGAACTAGTGGCATAAAAACAAAGTAATAAAGTTTGTTTAAAAGAGGAAAAAAAACTTGGAGATGGAAGTAATAAAACTTTGGTTAGAAAAGCATGAATTGTGAGAGAGAATTGTATTAAATCTCTCATGTAGGCTTAACTTCAGTAGTGGCTTGCCTTTGCATCAGCAAGAGGCTGCCTCTTTGCTTTTTACAAGTCAGTTGTTTTCATGCTGTTCTGACTAGTAATGAAGTAATGTAGTAACCTTTTTCTTTTTTCTTTCTTCTTTTTCTTTTTCTTTCTTTCTTTCTTTTTTTTTTTCCTGCCTTTAAACTTAGGAAAGATGTCTGTGTTCTGCTTTGTGAAAGCTGAGTCGTCAGAGTATTCAAAAGAAGATACTTATGAACAAGAAGTAAGGTAACCAGTTTCCTGCTTCTTCACTTCTGTAAACACCAACAATTTTATAAGATGCTTGTTTTGTTCTATATTCATTTTATACTTCACTGCTAAGGATGCCAGTGGGAATATAATGTAAATTCCACACCGATTTCCCAAAGAAGATTATATATCTGGTAACTTTGAGACACTAATACTGTAGAATGCATCTTTTTGTTTTGTTTTCCACCAAAAAAGAATGTATTTATTGTCTTCTTGTATTGAAAGGAAAGAATTGTCAAAAGGTTGTGTTTATATTGATTGAAGAAATAGAAGACATCTGTCTGCTGAAAACAGGCAGAAATTCAGGTGCCATGGGTTAGCTTATATTTCATTCCTTTTAGCCTCCTGACATAATCTGCATGTGAAAAATAAAGAAGTCAATACTGCACATTTTGTGGATATTAGTTTGAAAACCATGAATATAACGATAAATTAATCCCATTGCATGCACAAAAATAAAAGGGCAATTAACTAGTTTTAAAAATTATCACTAAACTTTAGTCCTTTATTATAAAAGAGTATTCAAAATCTTTTAAAGGTTCAAGACTCTAAATGATGGAGTTGCTCCTCACAGAATATTCCCCTGGCCTTCAGCGACCGTGGTTTAAGGATCTTCTGCACCCAGCTGAAGATACACATTAACTGATCTTACTGTGCCATGCAAGTACTGCAAGAGTCCCCACTTTAGGTGCTTGTAGAACAAACTCTCACAATGCTAATGCACCTGTATACGATATGGGCCAAAGAAGAAGTTACTTAGCAGTAACCACAGTATTTTAAATGCTTGTGTTACCTCTGTTCATACACTGATGAACTGTATGAGACAGTCTGAAAAATTCCAAGTACACAGTGTTCAAGAAAAGTGTTGCAGCTGAGCACGTTATTTTCTGTACTGCAAAGTGAATTATCACTGTGTAGATGCATTTTGAATGAACCTCATTAAACTCCAGGGAAGATTAAGGCAAGGGAACAACAGAGTTTTGAGACTATAAAGATGAAATGGGGCAAAATGCTTCTCATATAAGGAACAAATCTATTCTTACAGCTGGCTGATGTTTTTTTCCAAACTGGTAAGGAAGGGAGAAGATAAGTAAAGAAGAAGACAATCCCACAGAGCCATAATTCATTTGTTATCTGTAAGATAATATGCTTCAGTTTAGCTGAGTTAGATTACCACTACATTTAAAATCATTTTTTCTCTTTTTTTTTCTTTTTTTTTTAAATTTTCCTGCAGCAGTCTAAAGAATTTTCAGCTTCAAACCAGATATCCAGCATCTCCAGGATGACATGTTTGTTAGGATTTGTCTGTAGTGGATAGTGGTATATCCTGTGATTAAGGTTTGGAGTATTGATGCTATTTGTTTTAGTTTGTAAAATTTCAGACTTAATAAAACAGTCACTGTGAGTGCGCGCATGTGTGTGTGTGTGTGAGTGCGTGCAAACACTGACATTAATGACAATCCTTGAAGAGATTCTGTGGCTTTGAGGTAGGAAATGTTGCTCAGCCACTTCAATAACAAAGGAACGCTTTGTATAGAAAGTATCAAAATAACTAGCAACAACACAATGTAAGCAATGGAAATAAAGAAGCAATCTGCTAGCAGAATGAGAATTCACATGAGCAAATGAAAAACTAGAAGACTCATTAAAACTAGTCTGAGTAACAAGGACATATCTTAATCACAAAGTTAGTTACTACAGAAATTTGGGGTTAGTGTGTAGGTTTATGTCTATAAAAGATATCGTAGCAAAGGAATGGAGAATTAAAGGCATTTTTATTTTGAAGGCCTCTGAACTGGTATAGCCATTTTTGAGCATCTTATTGATGTTTGTATTTCTTCCCTGTTTTAGTAATAGATTTTCCTTTAATGACTGTATGGTACATTTATTCTGTAAGAAAGTGGAAGATTCTGGGATGCAGAATACAATTTCAAAATGAGAGACTAGAAGTAGCTGGGAAAAGTAGCAGGACTGGTCTTAAAGCTTGAAGATTAGAGGCTGGAACTGAGTAAATATTCATAAAAGAAGGAGCTGACGCCAATACCTGGTCAGGAAGAGGTGGTTTACAGAACAGGAGAGCTAAAGGGGACAGAAAGTTCCAAAGCTTGAACAGTACCTCAAGATTCACTGTTCACTCACCATTTCTTCTATCTTCAAAGCAAAACACACTAATACACACTAATAAAGGATGTTTTCAATCACTCCTGGTGACTATCCACATCCACACACGTGTATTGGTGTCATAATTTAATATGGTCAGAACTTAAATTATGCAAAATTTTCCTTGTAATCATTTCTCCTACAATCACACGACAACATGCGCTTGTGCATATATGAAAGTTGTTCAGTCACTTTTTCAAATTCTGTATAGTCTGTTGTAAAAAAGGCAAAGCTAGGTAGTAAATAAAGTTCAAATAGTATTTTTTTGTTTTTTGGGTTTTTTTTTTTTTTTGATGTGCTTAGTTGAGTTTGGTCTCTGGCATAATGTTTCTATGAGATACAAATAAGAGTTACTGAAACCAGAGTTTTCCAGCCAATTATAAATTATGCCTTTATCATTTTATGGATGCATTATTCATATACAATGGCCTGATGTATTTTCAATAGTGTTTGGTAAATGAGTCATAAGGCCTCATCATTTAATATTTTATCTTCATCATTCCAGAAATGCTCATTAACTGGGCACTGTTTGTCTTATCTCCTTTCACTACAGCTTTTGTCTAGCATTATTAAAGAATGCTTGTAATGTAACTAGGATCCTTTTGGCTGCTATTGAAATACAACTACTCTTTCTTGTAGAAATAGGACAGCTATTGTGCACTAATAATTTTGCCCAATTCTATTTTTAAGGTAGAAAATGAAGAGGTTTTGGAGTGCAGAGGGAATGCAAGTATCCACTAAGTAACTAAGTGATTTGAATTTGGCTGGAATCCTTGCACCTAATGCCAGAGCTTGAAAGCTTATATTCTATTTTTTTTTCTCATTATGTTGAATGAGAACATTGGTCAAGCATACTGTATATTGAAAATGTTCTTAATAGAATGATACTTTTTTCACAATTTTTCTGTAATCCACAGTTGTTAGCTGATTAGGGTAAAGCTAATGATGTAAATAGTCAAGAAAAAGTAAATTGCTGTTGATGTAGTTAGAGAAACAAATGAGATCATGGGCTAAAGTGCCAAGTTGCTCCTTTGAATAATAAATGAATGATGAGTTCAGCTATGCTAATACACAGAATTTCATTTTATAAGAAAAATATATGTATACACTTTCTTTTCCACAATAACTGTTGATTTTCCCTTTTCATGAGTTGCAAATTTCTCTGATCTTATGCCAGATTAAGTTTGTGCTCAGGCTGATTCCAGCAGATTTTTTTCTTCTTGGGCAACAGAGTTGCTCATAGTGGTACAGATAGGGATGTCCTTGTGTTTAATGACTATTGAAATAGAGTTTTGTTTAAGCATTTCTTTATCTTATTCATATTAAAAAAAATCATTCGTGACTATGTGAAATATGGCTAGAAGATTTTAACAGAAATAAGAATTCTGCCTTAAAATAAGTGAAATTCTGTAAGGAAGTTTAAAATAGTACTGAATGAGTGAACAGAGGCGCTAGTGAAAGATGCAGAAACGGTAGTCAATAGTTCATGTTTAGTCCTGTAACTTAATTCAAAATTCTATCAGATGTTCTTCTCATTCTTTATTTTGAAATGTGGCACAAATTAGCACTCTAAAAGAACAGAAGAAATTAGAGTAGATAGGGATTCATGTGTGGGAGAAGGACTGTTACAATAACTGATGAATCAGTTCTAATCATATAACTACACAGCATGTTCTATATTCATTGCTCTAGTAAGAATTTAAGATGGTTTGCTACTCTGCTTCTGATTTTCCACAGCTCTCCAGCTCCAATAATTCTTATCCCCTTTGGTATTCAGAATTATACCGACTCCTATATCCCCATTTATTTTCTTCATAATCCTGCAGTCTTCACATATCATGTGTCTTCCTTCTAAATTTCAGTGACCACCCTAGTCCTTTCCTAGCACCATTCCTATGCATAGTTGATTGTCAGAGTTTTTTAAGGACATTCTGAATCATGTAAGATATTTGAATCTTATACCATATCAACTCAACTAACTCATCTTCTCCCGGCTATCTAGTGTGCTGGTAGAAACTGTCTCAGAGGTTTTTCTTAGGTCCAGTTGCAAGAATGTGCACTTTCTGGCCATTTCAGTCTTGTGGAACATGGGAGGCCAAAACCCTCTTCAGCTGTTCATTTTGTGCAAGCACCTTGTAACCCATGTGGTATGTGCCTGTTTTATCATTTATCTATCTAGACAATTCAGTGTTTTTGTAAATTTCAGTTTTGAAATTTCTCCCCTCCTTCCACAAATGGATGGTAGATGTTGTCCTTTATCACTGAGAAGTCTCATATGAATAAGATTTAAAATAGCAACAAGTGAAATCGTAGTTGGAGGCTTAAGTATGCATAAAACCATCTGGTAAATTTGCCAGCTTTTAGAAAAGTAATGTTTAATGGAGGATTGTGTCCTGGGAAGCCCTTTGTCAAGTATCTGCAAATTTGCACAATTATGCCTGTGTTCGTGTTGTATATTGTGCCTTATTCTGAACCTATGATATAAATTCTGACTTATCTTATGCAATTGATGTTCAAAGTCTGGCATGTCCTTTCTGCTACCAGGATTAGGTAGGATCAGCTGCTTTTCTGTGTGTTTATCCTATTATGCAGAAAGAATGTTTCCAAAGACATAATTACCAATGAAAAGTTTCTTTTCAGTAGTACAGTAGCAGCATTTGTTGGATAGACTGAATCATTAACGATACCCACAATGAACCATTTTCTTCCTACCTCTTCTACCTCTGCACAGGGAGCAGAGATATGAAGTAGTGATAGTCTGTTTAGGTACACACTTGGATGAGTCTCTCTTCACTGACAGATGATGTGTCACAATATTCTTTTTCTCTTTTGCTCACTGATATGTTCTGACAATAAAGGTAGTTCTGCCCTTCCTCTTATGTTATTTCTAATTAATCGGTTACTTCTGTTTACAGTGCTGAATCTAGATCCTCAGGCTCCACTGTCCAAAACAGCTATTTCACCTGTAGATGTAAGAGTATATTTTTACTAATATTAAGTATTTTCTTACATATTACAAGAACTAGTTTCCTAGTAAATTCATTCATTCTTGACATTAAAATCAGAAGAGGGTCCAAAGATTTCATACAAACTTGAATAGAAATTTTACTGCTCATTGTAACATAGTAATTTCTTCTATTTCATTTTAAAATGAAAAGTTTTCCCTTTCACAGCATAAATAGTAATAAAATATGTAAATAAAGTCTTGCCTTATTTCATGTTTTTCTCAATTTTCCAAAAAACATAAGAAGACTTGTAGAACAGAATAGTTCTTATCCTTCATTTGGAGAAAGGTGCCTTTCTGAGATCTCTGTATACTGCTTTATTTTCCTTGAGAGTATAATTCTTTTCTCCTCATACTTGTAATAGCAAAGGCCCTATGCATATAACGGGCAAGTGCAACAACCTGTTGAAAAGGTTATTTTAAATCAAGCAAATTCTCTGTTTTGGTCAGAGGATGTTTTATGTATAATAATAGCAATAACTTTAAAGCATTTTTGAGTAATTTGTATTAACTTCTAAAGGTGGCCTTGATTTTTTTTCCATATTAATTTTTTAACAAGGCATTGCTGCTAACCATTTCCACTGATGAAATAAGGATTGTTACCCTCTTAGTCGGAATGATGCACCAAACCTTATGATGCCTTATTGGCATCATGTCACATAATTGCCTCGGCACTAGTTTCACCGAAAGAGCTGTCTCGATTTCTGATGTCATATTGCGAACTGAAGCATGAAAAAGAGAATTGAGATTGGGCAAAATTCTACAGTATTTAATTTCTTCTTCAGCATGCATTGTCCTTTTATATGCAAACGATTTCTTAAGACTGCTGCATATTTCATCCGTTATGTTATGTAATTCAAAAATACTCCTGTTGGTAATCTTATTTATCTTAAAAGTCTAGATATTCTTGTGAAGTGTGTATTCCATACACCTCCTATTTACATTCTTAATGCTGTAACTCTCTCTCTCTGCAGAACTGTTTGGGGAAAAAAATGTAATTACAGCTCAAGCTTTGATGTATGAAATAGCAAAATTCCTAAAAATAAAGAAGTATCACTAAATGCTGTATCTTTGCAATTCCTTTGCAGACGCTAGTTAAATCTTGTTCAGATTTCTCAAACCTCTTCTTACTGATTTGTTCCTTATTTTCCCCTCCTTTTTTCACCGATTTTAATGTAATTTATATTGAAGGGTGTAAGTTCTAAGTGTGACTACTCAGGAAACATTTTGTCTGCTGTTTTCTTCTGTGCAACCCCTGTTCACTAACACAGTTGTTTTTGCTAACCCTCTTTCTACTTCACCTTGTTTCTTCCTTGAAAAGAGGAATTTTTTTTTCTACTTTATTCAAAGCGGATTTTGTCTTTTCGTCTTTATTTCCTAGATTACAGAAATGCCAGAAAGACTGAAGTTCTTCTGTACTCATTTAGACAGTGTATAAAACCTCTTGCTTTTCCATTGAGTTATTATAATGACCACTCATTACTCTGTGTTACATCTTTTGATTAGAAGTTTTTAACACTTCAATCATTTTTTTAATTAGCCTAGTCCTCATTTGTGCTTATGCTGTCTTAGTGTTACTGAATTATCTTTTTTTTTTTTTAATTTTAGTTAACAGAACCATTGGCAAAACTGTTAGGATTTGGGAAATTTTAATTTACTTTTCCATTACTTTCTGATCTATTTGAATATCAAATTAAGATAGATGAGCCTGTTTTGGCCCTGAATGTTTCTGTTTGATTATTTACAGTAATCATTAATAGTGCTGTTTGAAACATAGCACTAAGTATTATGTGAGATCTTGGCAATATAAGTAACCTCTTAATCTATATGTATGTTTGTACAAATGTAAGGAGAGAAGTTTTAATTTAAGAGAAGTAATTTTGCACTCGCCTCTTGAAACCTAGCAAGTCTCATCAGTAGCTCTCTATCAAGATGATTTACACAGGCAAAGAAGTCACTTTTCTATGTAAATATGTTTTGATAGTTGATGAAGCCAAGTTTAAGACTCTGAAATATTATCCTTATCATAGATTTTACACTGTCACTACCGGGCATAAAGCATAAAGCTTGAAAAGGAATTTGTATTACAAATAAAATAAAATTGGACCACGTTATTTGCCAGCATAGGGTTCTGTTGAGATGAACAGAATCTTGCTAGCACACATTTGGAATTACTGAATCTGCATTTATCACAGTTTTCCCATAAGCAGCTCATGGATGATAAACACGTTTTTTTCGTTACATATTGTCTAATGTGTGCATGCTGTATTGCAGGCACACTGACAGTCTGGAAATGTTCCAACTCCTTCAAATTAGTAATTATGTAAAGAAGTAAGATAAAAATCATTAATAATCAGGTTCTGGACAGAGATTGTGCAATCGTTATTGAAGCAATTCTCATAAAAGCAGTTTTCCTGGTTCTTATGTTAAAGAGAACGAATGACATTTTCTCAAAGAAAGCAAATGAAGTCTAGCAAATGTTCTGGTCAAAAAAATTGGAGGAAGAGATTTAGATAAATTGTTTTAAAAAACAAAGCATCATTTTGATTCATATGTGTGAAGCTGTAGAACAAACAAATCAATAGAATAACAAGGCAGAAGAAGGTTTGTCCTTTTAATTCAGAATCTGTTCATAGGCAGCAAAAGTGTTTTGAAGTAGAAAAGGAAAGAAAATATAGTGAGAGTTACATGCTCAGCTGCAGAATTGTGCTGTATTTTCTTGACCAATCCTTAATTTTTTTTTTAATCTAAAAGTCTAGGAAAGATTTTCATGACTAGGAATTTTTGATGAAAAAATGTAAGTTTAGATTTGGTACATACCGTCACACTTAATCATAAAACTAAGTGTTTAACTTGGCTATGTGTTTCATACCTAGTAAGACCTGCATGTCTGTCTCCTGGCCAGAATAAATATATAGTAATTTATTGTTTAAATAAAATGCAATGTAGAGTTTAGGAGTGTATACTGTATCTTTCCTTTTTATTTTTGGCTAGACTATTGTATTCCCACTGTTTTTTTCTTTTCTTTTGAAAATGTACTTTCAGTAAAATTGTAACTTTGGAAATTTTCTGCATATTTATGTACAGTTTTATTTCTGTTATTATTCAATTAAGTTTATTCTTTAAAAATAGAAATAGTATAAAATTCCAAAGTTTTTCTAATCTGGGGAGCTGTTTGTTAATTAATCTACTTCATGGTGGATTAATTTTAGGCTTATTTTTAAAGTAAAAATTTTGCACCCTGATACAGAAAACTGTGGTCCTCGTGAACAAATAGCGTCTTGCTAAGTATTAGGAATGAGTCTGACTCCACATTCTGGTTAAGATACTGGATCTCAATTGTAGTAGATGTAATCATTTGATGGCTTTTATAGGCCAAATAGATGTTTAAGTGATTTAGAAAATTGCATGTTTTAATTTATAGTTACTGCCTGTAATTATTTATTTCCAAGCCAAGATTCAGAATTTCATTTATGCTAGGATTTAAACAAAGCAGCTGGTCACATTCAAGCAAATCAGCTGAAGATTAAAAATTGAATTTCTAATTTGAGATGTTCTTTGGTTTGGGGAGGTTTTATTTCTTACTTTGACATTTGACTTTGCTGTGCTTTATTTGCAGTAGTTCATCAGTTAATGTAACCTGAGCCCATTTCTCAGCACGCTTTCCACAGCTGGGTTGCACTTACCTTCTCTTTCCTTTCAAAATATGGCATAGACTATCCTTTAATGGGGAGAAAATCTCTGGAAATCAAAACAGCTTAAATTGACAGATATAGATCACATTTCTTGCTAGCTGAGTCTGCCAGTCTGTCTTTGGCCTTATCTTTAAGTTTCATCATTTTTTTTTCTCTTTGCCCTTTCTGCCAGATATAGTGAATGCCAATTGTTCTTAATCCTGGTATGTGTTTTGAGTATTAAGTTGGCTTACATTTTTGAAAGTGCATCATGTGTTACAGATTTTTAAAGAAATATTCTATATTTCTAAATTAGATTGTAAGATATTGCATTATAAGAAATAAAATTCTTAGAGAAATTACCAGTCTAGTGAGTTCCCTTCCTGTTCCACTTACATTTCATCTGTATTTTTCACTTGAATTTATCCCAGAGCAATCAGTCGCAAAAAGATTTATTATTATTATTATTTTACAGATTTTAACATGTCATTGTCTCTTCTTATATTGTCAGCTTGGTTATGATACTTGTATTGAATTTTAGGGTTTGCTTTAAATGTTTTTATGCTAAGTGATATTGCTTCCATTTTTACTCCTGAGCATGGTCATTACTAACACAGACCAAAAAGATGTAAGTTGTTATATACACACTGTGCTTCACTGGTAAATAATCTTTTTGAGCTATTTTTTTTCAGAAAACTAATTTGAAAAACAGATGGAAAAGCAAAATTCTGAAGATATTCTGTCCATCTAAGTCAGAAACAAGTGTGAAGCTGTCAAATCATAAATTCTAAATTGAAATACATGATGGTGACACAGGTGTCAGCTGCATATTATTTGATGCTGTCTGTTGTTTTTGTTTGTTTGTAATATTAAAAGGCACAGTTAGTGCTTTTTGCACACTAGAAAAGTTTGTGTCCCATCCCACCTGTCTCCAATCATTGGAAGTCAGATTTTCTTTTACCCATAATGCCAGGGTATAGAGATAAATAATCAGATGCAGCAATATAAGTCACTGTAAAGAATTTGATTAGCAGCAAGACAGATTAAACTAATGAATGGCAATGTAAGATTCATCTTGCATAAATTCATAGGTGTTTCAGATGCAAAATATCTGAAAATTTCTTCTCATTTAAGTCCACAGTAAGAAATTAGCATTTCTGGAACATAGCTAATCCAAGCTATTTTAAAACCTGCACCTCCAGGAGAAATGTATTAAAGTGATGTTTGCTAGTCCAGTGAAGCATTTTGAATAATTTAACATGGTGGAGATGGGAGAGGTACAAAACACCTTGCAATTTTATATCCATCGATGCTACTTAGAATATCCCAGTGTTGGCATACTAGGAGTCACAGGTCTCTCAATTTTCTACTCTTCATTCATGAAAATTACAGAGAATCACCTAGTCAGTGATTTGCTAACTGAGCATTAATAACATTGACGTATTGCTCTCCAATTGTTATCAGTGTGCTAGTGTGGACACATCCCTTCTCCGTTGTGTCTACCACTCTATTCCTCACTCCTTATCCGTATGAGCAAAGAAGATGGTGACAAAGATACACAATGGTCAGGTCCAAGTGGTCTCAGATGCCAACTGTTTTATGGAGTAATTGGCCCTCGATGAGATTCTGTTCAGTCTGGAGAACAGAAGGCTGAAAGGAGACCTAATCAGTGTATATAAATACCTCAACGGAGGGAGTGAAGAAGATGGGGCCGGCCTCTTTTCAGTAGTGGCCGCCAACAGAACTAGAGGTAATGGCCACAAACTGAAACACCAGAAGTTCCACAGGAACTTAAGGAAAAAATTCCTAACAGTGAGGGTGACAGAGCACTGGAACAGATTACCATGAGAGGCTGTGGAATCTCCTTCTCCGGAGATCTTTCAAACCTGCTTGGATGTAACCCTGTGCCACGTGCTCTAGGTGACCCTGATTGGACTAGATGATCTCTAGAGGTCCTTTCCAACCCTAACGATTCTATGATTCTATAATTAGGTGCAAATTCTCACTGGGATTAAGACTGCATTTTTATGCCTGTTAGAGAACATTACTAACTAGGTCTAGATGTGTAAATAAAGCACAGATTGTGACTCATCACAGTGTTGAAAACAAGAGAACCTCATGATGAAAATTCCAATCCCTGAAGCATTTGATACACATTTTAAAGAGACTTCTCAAAATATGGATACTCTGGAGCAGTTACCAGTGAAGAATTCCAAAGCATCAAGGTTTTGTCCAAAATCATCTGGATGATGAACTGAATGTCCCAGGGAGGAGTCAGTTCATAAGAAACAAAAGCCCATGTAGGTGTGTGTAAAACCAACATTCATTTTGATATATATAGAATGTTTCATATAACATACAGCTTAGAAACATAATTTACTCCATGTAACATAGTCTTTAGCCTAGATTTGACTTCTTTCCATTGCTTCTGTAATTTCCTTTGTTTGTTTGATTGTATGTTTGTTTTTAAAGTCTTTTTGAAGTAATAGCAGAACCATAAAAGGAATAGAGAACAGTTGTATTATTTAACTAATCCAGCAATTTTAATACAAATTACTGATTTGCTAATCATAGCAGTAGTGATCTCTAGATAATGCCAATTGTTCTTCAGTTATTAATTGGGTTAAAGCTTTGTGGCATTTAATATTAGAACTGAATTGTATTAGTTTTAAATCCTTAATCACATTTAATTATAGATTTGCTTATGAAACAAACAGGCGCTCCTTTTACATCAACTCTTGTCAGTCTGCCATTTGAAAGGATTAAGCTTGATGCATGTCTACAAAGTATTTTCACCTTATCTCATCTTGACTGTATTTTGTGTCTTTGCACCCGACATAAACTTTCCAGAGCTCTTTGTTGCTTTAGTGAAGACTAACCATATTAATGACATTTCTATTTTCAGCACTTTGTTCAGCAACCGATTTGGCTTGCTTGTATTGACTCAAGTTGGTGGAAATTAATTGTAACATTTCAAACAAAACAACATGTATAATCTGCTTTCTTCAAAATGTTGCAACAATGAGCTAAATGAGGTTGAGTGTCGTCAAACTCCTTACCATCGGTTGCTGAAAGATACAATCTTTCTGGGCAATATTTTGCAAGAATATTTATTGGAAATATTCCACCTTAGCTTTTGAATATTTTTGAAATTAACTGTAAATATCAGCCAAGATTAGGAAGTTTAGAAAGAACCTTGGCTGAGATAAAATACTTTTCATGGAATTTTCATTTATCTTTTTTCTTTGGAGAAGGTATTGAAAGCAGAACTGCAAGGCAGCAAATTTAGTTAAACATCTGTTACTTTTGGCCAAAACACAAGTGAGTTGTTCATATACTAACAAAGGAATTATGCCTCCTGGTTTGTGATCTGAAAGACATTTGCCTGATATCCCTCAGAATGACAAGGCTTAGCAAACATGACCAATCTTGAAGGAGACTGAGTCAAAGTTTTCTCTCCCAGGGGAATAGGAGAAGTTCCAAGAAGCATTCTTGCAAGTCTTCAGGTCATAGGACAAATTATTGAACCCTTTTTGCAACAACCAAGAATGCCAAATATGCTATTTGATACTCTTAACAAAGAAGTGATCTATGTGAACAGCTTGTTCCTTTGTTCTTTATCCCTTGGGATCTTTTGTTAATGTATCCTTTTTTCTTTCATTATCCACTCTTTCTCCCTCTGTCTTTTTTTAGTCAATTCCAGCAAAATGATCCTCATCAGTCAGAGTTTTCCGTACTTCAGGTGCTGCTCATGACAGGGAAACCACCTATTTACTTTCTTCTGTAAGTAGCCATTCCTGCAAACATTTTTAGGGGACTCAGGTTCACTGTAAGCTGAACCTCCTCACTTCGGTGCTTCACTAGAAGCATAGCACTTCTGGATTTTACAGTCCAGAACAGATTGGTTGAGGATGGCAGCTTTGGGGGCCATGCTCCCATGAACAACAAGGAAGCTAAAGAGTCAGTATGTTTTAGAGGGCATTACCTTGGATAGAAGTTGGTGGTAAAGAAAAGGTTAGAATTTTGTAGATGGACTGAAAGGACAAAAATAAGACGAAGGCAACAATAAGAGAAGTGGAGAGACAGACTGGAGAGAGAGACAGACTGGTAGATGTTGTGGAGGTAGAAACAGTACAGCCTAGGCAAAGACACCAAGAAAATGACTTTCCTTATGATATATGTTGTAGGTGAATTACAGGATTTTTTTCAAGTGTTGTCCTTGATACAGGAATGAGTTAAGTTAAAAACCCATAAGATTTTACTTTCTCCATACCTTCAGAGTATACTCATTTGTCCTTATGTTATATACCTTACAAGTGTGTGTACTACCTTTAGACCCATCCAACTCCTTTTTCTTGTTGGGGGAGTTAGTTATCAACCAGTTGTAAATCTCTTCTTCCTAGCTCTGTGTGTGATCTTCTAAAGAAGGCTTGATTTGTTTTTATCTAAGAACATTCAGAAGACTGAAGTTAAAAATAAAATGCAGAATAGGAAGTTACAATAGCTCCAATCTTTCTGATACAACAGCTAGTAGAATTTAACATTAAGTAACACTAGCTAGAATATGAAAAATCCTTTTGTATTCTCTGAATAAAATATATTAAAAATGTTTCTTTAGTTTTAATTTTCAGTCACATGAATGTGCATTTTATTAGGATTATTTTTATGCATATCATTAAGATCACTGAACTTTAGTCTGTTAATGGAAACTTTTAGTTTAATTCTTGAAAAAAGAAAAGATGCAGCAAGATGTTTAGTACTGTAGAAACTTTCTTATTTCTAATAAGACATTTTAATAATAATTGTGTTGAAATGTTAATGTATAAAGAATTTTTTTAAAATCAGCTTAATTACTGCATTCAATTTTCTAAATTTTTCTAAAGAGTTTTCTAAAGTGATGAATTCTACACAAGTAGAAGACGCATATTTGATCTCTTAAACATTACAGACTAAATGAGGCTTCATGTAGACTTTATTTCTAGATTTTCATCTGTCAGGCTGCTGAAATAGTTTGCAAAATATAAATGGTGCATCCCAACACTGAAGAGTGTGAGACTGTGAGAACACTGTGTTTAGAAGATTTATTTTGTTGGCAGAAAGATGAGATCAAAAGATACAATTGGAAGTTTGTTTCTCCATATAGATTTGCTGACCTCATCTTAAAACTTTGATTTATTCTTTCAAGGGAAGGAGATAGATTATATAACATCATTACATAATATAGGAACATATGTTATGTCCCCAAAATAGTATGCAGGCAAAGCATAAACAAGAAATATACAGACACACAAGTGGTTAACCATAAATTACTAATGTAAAACAATTAAGATTAGTGGAAATTACTTTAATGTCTTGCCTTTGTTGTTATAATGAAGAAAAATTATGATACAGAAATTGAAATTTGAGCTGCAGTGGTTGAAAACTTGTATGACACTCTTGAAAATACTGGCAATTTGGGCTGTTTTCTTTTGTTGTTAGACTTATGGTAATTAGCTGAAAACACTTGACAAGTCATTACTAAGTGTGACAATAAGAAAAATCTATCCACAGCACATTAAAAATATCATCAGTAATGATGAAAGCTACATCCTTTTTAAGGAATGGAAATTTTCTGGTTTTAGGGCTTGTATTACTCCTTGTTAGTTATGATTAAAAAAAAATCTTATTTTAAAATTGGAAATAATGCAGTAAAGCTGTCTTGAAAAAGAATACAAAATGAAACATCACTATACAGTCAGATAAAGCTGTTCATTAGCTTTTTCATACTTTCTCAGATAATTTTAGAACATATATGTCTGATGAACATTCATATTCTTAAGAACATTTATATTCTTTTTAGTTTATATCTTTTTCATATCTTTTCTTCTATCTTTTAATTCTTCCTTCTGTTACAGAAAGCCTTGTGTCCACTTAATTCTGCTTTTGCCTTTGTCTGGACTAATATTTGTTAGCCTGAAAAAGGAATAAACCTGAAATCTTTGTTGTTATTCTTTTATAAAGAATTTCAAAATTAGATTTGTCTAATTAGTCATTATCCTTTTTAAACATATATGGCTATTTTTTCTGTGCTTTTCATCCAATGTTTTTCACGGTAATTATGAAAACTAAATGTCTTTCCTAACTATAATTTTGCAAGTAAATTGGTACTAGTAGTTTTCAGCTGTTTCAGAATTTCATATTGATAACTTGGGCTTTCCTGTTATATTCCTTTTTGTCTAACTGCATTAGCGTTCTGTCTAATATATATATATATATATGTATATTTTCTTTTTGTAAAAGTCTCACTCCTAAATCAGTGTCTTGAACTTTCTGCCCTTTTAACTAAATTTTAATGCTGATTAGTAAGTTTTAAGGGTAATGGTTATGCATTAGCATTTAAAAAAATGTAAAATATTTCATAACAATGATTTCATGGAACAGTAGTAATCCAAGCAGCTCATAGTTTTGGACATATTTTAGACAGCCTGTCACTTTCCAAGAGACACTTAGGTACTTTGTGTTCAGTTGTACATACACAACCTGCATTTTCTATGGTTCAATAACCGGCATGAATCACAGTTTTCTCAGAGCTGAAATAAGCAAATATTCACTTTGCTAATGATTTTACACAAGCATTATTTCATTCATCCTTTTCACAAGTTACAGAGTTTCAGTTAAGCCATTAAAGCTTTTTTTTTTTCCCCCCTCTAATTTAAGAAATAGAAAGACTAAAGCATAAGTAGTATTCGCCAATGCTATTATTTTGAATAATTGTAATTTTTTGATTAGGCATAGTATATCCTCATCACTATACTATCTTAATATCTTACAAAATTTCACTATACTATCTTAATATCTTATAAAATTGATATGTCACTCCATTTTTTCAAGGGTCTAACTTTTAATTATTTTTTTACTAAATATGTCTGATAATAAATTTCAGATAGTATTCTGATAATAAATTTTATGTTTTCTTCTGAAAACAATAGTGTTTTTTTCTGCATAGTTTTTCGGAATTTTTCTGAATTCCCAAAGCAAAACTGGCAAATATTGGACAAACAGTTGGAGAGCACAATTGAGTGCATGACTTTTTTTTTTTTTTTAAAAAAAAAAACCTTCCTTAAATCTTTCAGTTTCATTGTTCTTGAAAGTGGAAGTTGTATTCACAGTTGTAGTAAACTGATCTTTTATATAATATTTTGTAAACTTGAAATCTTTGAAAAGAGAAACTGAAAACTGAAATTTAAATGTATTCAACAGAGAAACAATTATGGAAGTGGAATGCTGTATTCTTGGTGACCTGTGTTGCTAAGTAACAAACTGATATATTCTCAATAGATTAAATCTTTCTCTTTTAAGTGTTTTTACCACAAGGTAAATTTTAATGCCTTATTCAGACTTGGGCACCTCAGAATCCATGAATAAAGAGGTCGAGCTGTTATCTGCTTGCCCTATCTCAGTTATAATCAGTCGGATTCCTCTCCATGAATATCTGCCAGGGAGTTCCAGTTCACCAGAGAATAAAGCAAACCTCTCCCTATGTCTCTGCACCTATTTGTGTTTCCTGTTGTTCTTGATTGAGGTACATGCTGCCACTGCATCTGTCACACAGAGCTGTCACACAGCCTGGATGGCATCTTGGGCCACTTATAATTCCGCAGTCATTAATCCTGGATTTGCTCAGTACAAACTGGATTAGAGCCCGTAGGGTTCTCTAGTGCATTCCTGTCAAAATAGCCTGTGCACACAGGTTTTGTGCTTTTATGCTGGTTGTGGAAGGGTGGAAGGCATCTGATGAGACAAAGTCTGCCAATAAAAAGTTACTCTGTCGGCATTTAAACTAGCTATTTTATATATGGTCTGTCCTATGCTTAGTGAGGTTGAATATTTTTTTATTCTGTATTATTTTATTATTATTATTATTTTATTTATAGCTAGCTATAGCTCTTAGGAGCTATCTAATACGGGATCTGTCTAGATTTATTACATGATTTTTTGCCTGAACTTTCTGAAGAATTTTTTCTAAGATATAACATTTGTTATTCAGCTATGGAACTGGAGGTTTGTTTTCTCTTACATCATTTTTCTCAATTATTGTAAAATCTTTTTTGCTGAGGTTTTGAAAAATGTAGTCTTCTGCCATGCATATTTATATAAAATACTGCTGGATTGTGTAGTGTGCCACCATCTCACCTCTACATCCACTTCTAAACTATTTCCTAACCTTTTCTCCTTGAGCCTTCCACTGCTCCTTCCCATCTTCCTTCCCTTGCCTTGGATCCAAAGGCAGACTCCTGCCCGTCAACCTCTCATTCAAACCACAAGGCTCGTTTGATTTACATGAGCAATATTCCTTCTTCTAAAAATAAAGATTCCAGTGAAATCAAGCCATGCAGCTCGGTTGCCTGTACTGGTTCATCGCTGGTTCGGAGGAGGAGATTTCTGCCGAGCGCACGGCTCTACAGCCGCGGGGTTTGGCGCACTCCTGCTTGGCAGTTTGCTCGCAGACGGCCCATCCAGGAAGATAAGAGAGTTTAGTAACGTGCACCTGTTCTGCTCTGGTGCCAAAGAGGGGCACAGGGTGCAGTTAATTTATAAGCATATAGTATGTAGCCACTGCGTCTGACTACCAATATTTTTGCCCTGCCTAGCTCAGAACTCAGTTGGAGATAGGCTTTAGGCGCTCTTGTGTTTCACAGAGATAAAATGTATTTAAAGAGCTGATCACCGGTACCTTGCATGTATAATTCTTCTGCCAGTTTTTACAAAATTCAACAATATTTGCATCTTTAAAACTACCATTGTTATAGACTACTATATTTCGACTTATTCTGGACACTTCTTCTCCCCAAAAATGACTTACAGATTATTATACTCTATCTAATCATCTTTGCTTTTTAGTATGTGCCATGAAGTTTCCATACTTTTATTGTTCTTATAGTAGCAAGTGCCATCCATAGTAAATCATCCATAATTCTTGGTATATTCCATGTAATCCTTTATGAGTTAATTGATGCACAATTGTTAGATAATGTTAGAATTCTGTGCTTTATTCCTAGCCTGTTTTTTTTCTATCTTCAGCCTCTAGTCAGAGGACCTTTTGATTCTGAAAGCTCCATCTGTTGTCAAGTACCTGCTTCCCATGGGATTGCTGGGCAGTTTATCAGGAGGTTACATGCATATATACCGAGCAGTTTCAACTGCATGTTTGACATTTCCAGGAAATATTTAAACTATTTTAATATTAATATTTAATTATTTAAATCTAATTACTTTACAAAGCCACAGGAAAGAGCTCTGGGAAAAATTGGAACTTATTAAGTAAAATGTTACATTTCTGTTACAAAACACACAGTAGTAAAAGTTAATGTGTCGTGTAGTACGTAAACACACTGTGAGCACTTAGATATCAGATAACCTCTCTAATTCAGTGATAATAAAGCAACAGAAAGGAACTTCTCTGAGTCCCTTTACCTAATGCATTAGCCCCTTCAGCAGAGAAAGCTTATGAATGATTTTAATACCAATCCCTGTTAGTGATACTGTTAGAAGACAAAGCTCCTATTAGCTTCACAGGAAATACAGTGGGCTGCTTTGGTTAAGATATGGGGTGACTTTTAAAAAATTTGGTTGGCTTTGTATGTTCTTGCATAACTCCCAGCTTCAAAACTTGTTTACTGGTTATAACGTAAGTCAGTCACTTTTTAAAAGAGCATTTCATTTTTTTTTCTGTAAAATTTTCTGCCTGTTTGCTTTGTCATAATTGTTTTTTTGACTTTGCAGGTTATTACCACATTTTTAAACACATTTTACATTTATGTCTGTCTCATTACATCACAGGTTGATGATTAATTCTTATTTGCATATCAACTGCAAATGACATGCCTTCAATAAAAAATACCCTAAGGCTGTGTGCTCACCAAAACAAGAATTGTGGCTCCTGTGTTTCAGAAATGTCCAATACATATTTCACTGTAAATAGAAAATATCAAAGGAGTTCACGTGAATTTAAGAAATAGAATGTATGGGAGATTTTCACTGATTTTATTTTAATGTGCAATGTCTTGTAGAAAATAACAGCGAATAATAGATTTTTGGCTGGGCCATACCCTAAACCTGGCTATCACATGTGGCTCTGGATGCTGTGGCAACTGCAGCTGTGTTGTCAAGGTAACAGCCTTGTGCTCAGTAGGCAAAACCAATGAGGATTAAGCACAGATATATTATAGCTAAGCCTCTGTGTCCTTATCAGGGAGCAACAAGATCTGTCTGTTCTTCACTGTGCAGGTGTCCCTCAGGAGTGAGGGAGATATGCACAGACAAAAACATACATACAACATACTTGATAGAAATGTCACACCTGGATTACTCAAACAAGTGATTGCATTTCCCAGTTAGATGGATTAAAAGACTCCACTTGTGTAAGTAAAATGTTGATGTAAAATAACATTAAATATTTGAAAAAGTAATATGACATGCTTTTTTATTAACCAAGAAAGAAATAAGAGATAATTGAAGTATAATGAACTTTGGAAAGTTTTTTTGTTCTTTGTTATAGCTATGGATATAACATGGATATATGGATAAAATTCAGACAAGAGTGTACCACTATAAAAATGATATTACTTTCCCAGTGATGAGAAAAAAAAAACTGATACAGCACTGAGATGCAGAGTAGTTGTCAGCTAGTTTCAAACACCATATTCTTCCTCATTGCTAAGAATTAATTAATGCACATGTCGTTGAAGTAAACTTGCACCCTGACATGCACGTGTTACTTACCCTTGTATTTAAATAGAAAAGAATCAAAATAAAAATGGAACTTAGACCTACTAACAGGAGAAAATGCTTAGTAATTCTTTTCCTTGGTGAACAAGGCAATTTACAGATAAAAGGTTGTTTAAATTGCTGTCAAAATGTAATTGTTTTTTTTAAATTTTAAAATATTTTTTTCTAAAGCAAACTAGAATGTTCCACTATAGCTGAGGTTTTGTAGTAAGGACAAGTGTGTTGAAAACATGAAGAATATCTTCAATGTTCTTGAAATGTTCATTTCTGTTTTACGTTAAGTCACCTAACATGAAAGCTCATTAAGTGTCTTTCTGTGTTAACCTTATGCCTTAACTGTTCAGCTGGTTATACGCATAACAAACATCTTGTGCTGTTAAGTGCCTGTCTTTTCAACAAATATCAATGTTAAATTATCTGCAGATAACAGCATGCGAGCCTTTTTCTATAGCGGTACCCTCTGGATAACTACCTTGACTCTTGTGTTGAGAAGGGAGGTGTTAAAACAAACTGTGAAATAAGATACAACTGATTATCATAATGCTTGTGATTTCTTTTCTTTCTTGTTAGTGTGTTTTTTTCTTTTTCCTACAAGTTGTTCAATCCATACTTGTCCAAGCCAGTGGATTTTGGACATTTTTGATGCTGTTTTTCTTGCATCTTACTTTTTTTCCCATTAGTGCACATGTGTCCCCATTCCTGTTTTCACATATATGATTTTTATTTCCAAGAGTGCTTTTTCTTACTATTGGCTTTATGCTACAGAAAGATTCTGGGTATAGATATTTCCAAAGTCAGCACATAATTAAGGCCAATGTAGAAAACTTAAAATTGATTTTGTTTCATTACTGCATTTCAGTTGCCCCTGTTCTGATAAGATTTTATATCAGAACATCAAGGGAAGAAAGGAAACAAAGAGAACAGGGAAGACTTGGCTATTTCTGTGAGCAGAATATGACGTCAATCCTCTTAACAATATAAAATGTACACTAAAAAGTAAGAGAAGAGAGCATATCTAACACTAAACCTTTGTATATGTTAGTATACATGCAACACTTTCAAAAACAGTGGATTAAGTCCTTTGAGGAAAGTCCAGGATGGTCTAAAAACACCTAGAAAACTATTCCTGATCAATCAAAGCAAAAAGATCAGGAAATGTATCAAGCCTTCTGAAAAGTTTCCTACATTTTACTTCTGTGTTATATATATTTTATCCTCATAGCTTGTTAATTCCATTGTTCATATGAGATTGTGCATTTATATGAATTTTATTGTGTGTTGTAATATTTTTAATTTGGTGAACAGCTCATACAATTAGAAAGCATTTTTTTTTTTTTTTTTTTCCCCTTTAGCTTTAGACTGTGGATCTGATTTACACATTTAAAAGCAAGTTTTTCAGGAGGGTACCTTAGTAGCCAGAAATCAATTTCTGGAAAGTTAATGGTGAGTGAAGCATTCAGAGGCAGACTTTTCAAGGTAAGAACTCTGAAATTTTTGGTTAGTCAAACACAAAGGTCACAGTAGCCATTTGAATGCAGGATATCGGAAGATATCTTTATATCACTGCAATAGTGGCTAGCAATACATAACCTGAACATGTCAAATGTACCCAAAGGTTTTTGCAGATTGCTTTTCCTGTTCTCCTGAAATTGACATTTGTTATGTTAAAATAAAAAAGCAAGTGTTTGCATCAATATTTTTCATATTCCTCTGCATACTTAACTGCATGTCTCTTTTTTTTTCTTATATTTATATGATTGTCTTTTAAAAACGCATCTCTGCCCTAAATAATAATAATAATAGTAATGGTAATACTAATAATAAAACCATCATTAAGATATAAGATCCTAGTGATTGTTTTTCTTAAATGAATATATATAATTTACATATTACTTTTCCAATTACAACCTAGTTTAATTTTTTGGGTGGAGAACCAGAACAAAACTTTAATTTTGAACCTGTTAACTGTCCATTAGAGCCTATAACCTTCCTAAATACAAATTTTTCGACAGCAGCAGTGTTTAAGATGATTTTATTTGGAGGCTTACTCAGATCCAACAAGCAGCCTACGAGCTCTCCTGTCCTATAGATGATCACATACAACTCAGTGCCTCTTTCGGGAGACAGAAAATCACTCTCAAGTAAGGAATGGTAGCAGAGTGGCTTCTCTGGGCTCTGCTCTCATTTTTAACCCGGAAGCTGCTGCTGAGATAAGGAGGTATAAAGTGGTAGCTGCTGTACTGGAGAAAAGTGAAAAGCAGCTCTCGCAACTGACCCCTGTCTGTAGGTAGGAAGATTTTTGGTCCAAAATCAAGGTAATTTGGCTTAATATCCCATGGAATACCTATCACTTAATACCTGTCAGCAATATGCAGAACTTTCTGCCTCCTTATGTCATTTCATTGTAAAACGCAGTAGGAAAGAGAATATTTGGGGAAGTCTCAATACCTCTTGGGTGTATTTGATCTCTTGCTAGAAGTTGTCCATTTTCCAGATTATTCATTGAAACAATCCTAGCAAAACATGTGTGTTTTCCACTGCTTCTTTAATTTAAAGTACCAAGATAAAACCAAGTAAATGTTAGTGTTACTTCTACTGAGAGATATTCTTTTGGAAATAGTAATGTTCATCTTGTTAACAGACCTTCAATTTGATTAGGAAAAACTCATAGAGGAGGTTTTTGATCACCAGTTGTGCTTTGAAGAGAAAAAAGCACACATACAAGATGATGATTATTTCAGTACTTGTTGCTTAGGATTTGCTTTTAGGACATGGTTACTAATGCAAAACTTTGTTCTGAGCCCGTAGGTGGTATTTTAGTCTTTTTGGACAAAAGAATGTAGAAATCACTGTGCTGGATCAAAGCTGTGGTTCATTTATCTGATAGTTTGCCTGTGTGTGTAGTTGATATCCTATTCTTCAGAGAAAAAGTCAAGAATCTGTATAATTAATTTACAGAATTATGAGCTTAATAGAGAAAATCTTGCCATCACTTCTTCCACTTCTTCACTGCTTGTCAGGTTTGGTTTGTATGTGAAGACTCCCTTCTCTCTTGAGTTGGATGGAGAAGATGAAGGAAAGGTAAAAAATGACTTTCCTGTGCTGTTGGATAGAGGAGAACAATCTAGACAAAAAAAAATAGGCCAATGACAGCAACCGACAGGCTCTCCTGAATAGTCAGTATTTCATGGATATTGTATGAATGAGAATGGAGGAACTGGGTAAAATCGGATCGGGATTCAGAGAGAGGATGTGATTGTCTGTTGTGTGTGGTAAGAGAAGAAGAAAGAGGCTCTTGGGATATTGATTGATGTTGATTGCTAAAGGTACAGTTCATTCCAAGGTATCATTTTTCTATGGGACTGCCTAGCAGATGCTCAGGAGATATTTAAAATTTGTTAGTCTGGATTTTCAAGTGGTTTAAATCAACATAAGCCACTTCAAGTCCATGGAGCTAAAAAACACTTTCAAAAAGCCTGTTTATTTTCAAAAGATACTTAAAAGCAAATTCTGCTTTCACAGAATTCACAAATTTAGTATTTATTATTACACCTTTGTTGTTCTATTTTCTTGTTAATTTTTTGTATTATTCCTGCTACCTTACTCAAAAATTGTTTTTATATTGAACTTTTCCAGTTTTGTTACTTAGAATTTGAGTGACTGGAGGTGGCACCCCATTTTTGTTTTCAGTAGCATCCAGTGGCGATACACATGGTCTTCCCTTTCTGACAGTTTGTCTTGTTTCCAACTGTATCTCATCTCACTCCTTTATTTCACTTTTGCTTATCTTTTTTATCTCTGTTCATTTGCTTGTGTTTCATTGTATGGATTATCCATAAAATGCTTGTGAAGTTATCTGGGCTCCCTCCCTGAAATATAGTTTTGGAGAATAGATTTGAAATAAGGTATGGCAAGAATCAATGTTTACCATAAAACTGCTGTTTGTTGCATTTGGTATTCACTTTTGTTGTTGTTGTTGTTGTTGCTGTTGTTGCTGGTGCTGTGACTATTCGATTCTGTAGTTTTTCCCTCAGTGAATTGAATTAATTTGCAGTGTTGTCAGACTGCAAATGAGTGGGAATGAGAAGTAGTGCTTAGCTTACACTCAGGGCAGAAGGAGGAGGACCCAGGAGCGCACAAGCAAGCTGCTTGGGCAAAAACTGGAATTGAGATATGTGGCACATCTCCCCTAATAATTCATTTACATTGGAGGTGAGTTCTTTCTGAACTACGGAATACATTTCATTTAGTTTTGGCAATTTGCTACAGTTGTTAGTCTGATCCAAACCCTCTGCTGTCACTTAAATTTGAAACAGACCTTCCAATAAATCTCCTATAAGAAAACCACCTTTCTTGTTTTGTTTTGGTTTTTTTTGCGGGGCAGGAAGGTTGGCTGTTTTTTGTTTGTTTGTCTGTTTGTTTTCCAAAATTCACTCATGGTGCCACTGAAACAGCTCTGTGGCACTTACTTAATGCAGGTAAGCATTTGGTTTCCTTTTTCATTTCCTTTTAACCAGATTCTCTCATTTTAATATAATTTCCTTTCTTGAAATTAAACCTGGGGTTTGTTGCTGGGGGTTTACTTATGTTGTCCATGAAAGGAATAGTAAGATGGACCCAGTTATAGATTAACATAATATCAATTTAAGTCAAGTAGGCTGTACATTAAGGCCTGTACATTGCCAAAGGCCAAGTCAAGAATTATTTCTTCTCTTCTGTGTTTCCTGACTAGCTTCACTGAAATAATTCTTCATGGTATTTAAAATTCTCACTTCAGCAGTGCACCCTGTGGAATTTAAGTAATTTGCATGGAAATAGCCTCCCATAATTGTTTACCTTCTGCTCTCAGATTTCCTGGTCTTCCTTACTGTGTCACAGTCATTATCATCATCATAGTCCCACTGTCAGTATTATACTTCAAAAAGTCATGCTGTCCTGCTGATTCTCCTTCTTTATGATTAACAGTGATTCTATTCTACCTGATTCTATGCAACAGTTTTAGCATTTAACACTGCTTCTCTGTTGGGGTGAGCAGTTTGGTTTTCTGTGTGCTTTGTTTTCACACAATATTTTTCCTCCACCGTATTTTTATATGTGTACTATGTTACTAACATGATAGGAGTTTCCATCTTAAATAATTAAAGGGATGCACAAAAAAGACAAATGCATTTTTTTCCCCTGTTTATTAATTTCATATTCTAATCATCTTCTCTTTTTTTTTTTTTTGATAGCTTAGTAACTATTTCTTCTCTGAAATTGTGAGACTGTTTGCATGAAATGATACAGTGATTTTTATGCTCTGAAACATGGATAATCACACAGTCATTATATTGTTATTTTAAATATAGTCTGGATAAGACTACTGAAGTTTTAGCCTTTTGCTAGATGAAGAAAACTACATTTTCATTAGACTTGTGCAGAAAGTTTCCTTGTATAGGCTACTTTTTGGCTTGATTACAGTCTTCTGGAAACTGTTTTATAGTGTTTTCTTGGTTGGATGGGAAGTTTGGGGCAGAGAGAGAAGGATTTTTGATTGTGCTTTATTTGCTGTTTCCTGACATAGGAAAACAGAAATACGGGAAAGTAGATCTGGACAAAGATAGAAAAAAACAGGCAATATAAAAAATTTACTCTAATTTTCATTAAAAATATATGTCCAACTACGATGTAATAGCTCTTGCCATCGCTCTTTACATAATTACACATATTCCAAAAGTCTGTGTGTTATTATCATAATGATAAAGCCATCATTTCTGTTCTAAAGCACTTGAGCTAATACAATTAAGAGTATGACAGTCTTCAATTTATCCTTCTTTCAAGGAAAATTTTATGCTGCTTAGTAAAGAAAATTGAGATTTTTTTTGAAGTTCCTACATACGTATTTCATAATTGAAAATGAAAATTACTCTTCTTGTCCAAAGAAAAACAATTATCAGAACACCTTGAAAATAAGAACATCTTTCCAGTCACTCCTTGATATATAAAATTGCAAAATTTTGCACACATGCATGCCCCAAATTTGTATTTTCATATATGCATTTACTAATTTCCTTTCTCAGTTTAGTGTGGTTGGGAAAACAAGCCAGAGTGCAAGCTGTGAGTATGTTTTTTCAACACCTCAGTGAGATGATGCTAGGAATAGAAAATGGATTAATAACTGAACCAGTATTTGATTTACAAAAATTATGATGCATCCTATTTTACAGCAAACAGTTTAATAATATATTATCTACTATAAGTCAAATCTTAAATACCATGGTTAGATTTTTTTTTTAATTCTTTTTACTGACTATAGAAACATACTTCAATATATTGTATGCCAGCTCTTACGATCTTTTTTATTTGATTTCAATCCATAAATATGAGTAGACATCAACTTTTGGACTAGCTGTCGCCTGCGGGCTCACTGAGTTGCTTCTGCTAAATCCATCAGTAATTGTTTTAATCTGTTCCATCTTTTATGAAGCTCCAACCCTTGGAGTACAGGTAGCCACTTTTCCCCCAGGACTGTGCATTCTGCTCTCAGATAATGAACGTGATTAGAGTGGCAAAAATTGAACAGAATATGAAAGTTGCCAGAAATTATTAGTAAAAGTTGGCAGCAAAAATAAAGGTGCTTTCAAATTCAGTGTGCAGGATGTGTGTTCTATAAATAAATGCACCATATTTTTCATGTGCTGGTGAGTATAATGAACAGTCAAATTTAATATAAGAGGGAGATTGAAGGGTATTTTAATGATTTGATCAGGCAGTGTCAACTGGCAGTGACTTCTTTAATTATTTGAACTTCTGTCTGCTGTGTTTCTTGAAGAGTTCCTTATATATCATAAAAAGTGCCTTGGCTTTAATGCTCACATTTATTTTTTGTATATACTACTTTCATCCACTCTCAATATATTTTTACTATTTTACTAAAGAAAATACCACCCCACATCTCATCCAGGCATTAGATATGAGCCCTAAGTTTCTCAAGACGAGCAGGATTCCTCCATTATTATTCTGCTATTCAGGAGTCTAACGCCGAAAGACGTGATGGAAATCTTCAGTTTTGGAAGATCTGTCCCTACAGTATGTTTATGATTGTGATGAGGAGCAGGATGTACTATTTGTTCTGTTTTTTTTTTTCTTGTTTGCCTCTCAGCTGCCTCCCACTCATGAACGTGATCGTGATTCATCTGAGTAAACGTGGATACTCAAAACAGATTTCTGTATCTATCTGTGTCACTCTGAGCACTCTTCGAAGTCAGTTGTAGAAACAGGCCTTTCTGAGATTTGTTTGTCTGTTAAAGGTGAGTCCTTACATATGTCTCTCAGACTGAGAAATGAGTGAAAATGAGCCACATTCTCTTGACTATTGAGGGCCCCCCTATATAGCCCCAGTACAAGGCCACCCATAGGCATCTGGTGAGTTGAGGTGAATCCTGGTTTGTGATTGTGCAAGTGAAAATTACACCGTAGAGGGTACACAGTCTGCTCAAAGTTCACCTCAGCCAGGCTCATTAAAGAAGGAACATTGCTTCCTTGTTCCAAATAGGCAAGTTACAGTGACCTTTCTTGCATGTATTTTACTTGGCAAAGTGAAAGATGATTTGCTGAACTCTGGTTGCCTACAGTATTGCTTCTTCCCACTGCAGATTTCACTGTGTCTTCACATTTACTTTTCTTCAATTTACAGAGCAGGAAACTTTGGCCT
>NW_010583637.1:196767-251277 GCF_000705375.1 Tinamus guttatus
TTAATGAATGTATGGAATATTTCCTGTTTAAAATATGTTAAATAAGATATGGTTACATATCTGAAATGATAATATTTTTATATTAGTATATAATGCACTGTCTCAGTGGCATGAATTAAATTTAATATGTGAATTCAATGTCAAGTGAGTGTGAAGTTACTTATAATGAAGAATTAATTCATCAATTTGTTTATGGTCACCTTGTAGTAAATTTTCTGTACTTGGGCCAAAGACTGTCAGAAGAAAAGAGTGAGTAGATGCAGAAATATATGCAAAAGACTATCTGCAGTTCATTGAGTTTGATGAAACTTGGAATAGAGTGATCTTATTCTACAAATAAAACATTAAGACTCAGATAAAATCGCTCTAAGTTTCTGCATTTACAGATAATACAGTCTTTTCTATTCCCCAAAGATTCTTAACCTATTCTTGAATTATTTCCAAAATTATGTATTGAAATACTATAAAATTGCAAAGACATGAAGGGACTGTTAGGATGTGTAGTGATTCATGATCCAGGTGAACTTATATTATTTTGTTGAGCATGTTGGTTTATTCTTGGGTATTTCCTTCGAAATGCCTTAGACCTCCCAAAGGGACCTGTTTTGCATATATTCTGTGGATAGGGAGGAGATTTCGTAGTCCAAGTTTGATTCATTTGCCAGGTTTTATGATCACTGAAATCACAAAAAATGGAAGAGACCTCAATGAAAATATTTTTCCTATAATTACGATGACTTGAAGAGTACTTTGTAAAACCATTTCCATTCTTTGTAAAACTATTAGATTATAAAACTGTTTCCATTATTTTTATGGAAGTATTTTTATGTTTACATATTAAACTTTGTAAATGTCAACAAAAAATAAATATTTCTAATGACAAGCATGGAAAACCAAAAATAGGTCTTTCACACACACTGCCCAATTGTTATGGAAAATTATTTCTGTATTTTATATTTCCTTTTTCTACTTGTCTTTTACAAGTGTCCTCTGCTGGAGATTCCTCAATGATAATTCAATTTAAAGGGATTCTTTTACTTATTTTCTAGTCCATCTGTTTCTTGTCAACTTCATGAAGTTAACAATAAGATAGAAATGTTTGCTTTCATTGCAAAGAAATACCTTCTATTTCCCCTGCAAAAATATAGGAAAAAAAATACAGAAACAATATCCTATGAAAAAAAAAACAGGTTTTACATTTGGGACTATTCTTGAGCACAGACTTTTGGTAGAGCAAGTATTTTAGTGCATCTGATTTACTTACTTTAGTTGTACATTTGCCATTTCTAATTCAGGTTTTGCCACAGGGTTATCAAAATAGGGAACACCTTAAAGTTAGGTAACAATAACTATAGGTAGTGATGTAGTCTAGTCCTACAGAATTTTCTTCAGATATTAAAGATGAGATAGATGTCCTTAATTTTTGGTACTACCTCTAAAAAAACTGTGCAGAAGCAATGTGGTTTTTACTGTGATAAATTTTTAGATTGAGCCTATCTGAGGTTTGGACAGTGCTGCGTAGTGATCTTTGAATTCACTAGTGGTCTCTCTCTATGTCCCAAACAGGAAATTTGACTGCAATAATAGTAGTGCGTTAAGAGCTGGTTCAAATTGATTCCACTTCTTATCTATTCAGAGACTGGATATATGTTATTTAAATCACCAAAACCATCTTCATTATTCCCAGTTGTGTTAGAAACATGATGATTCAGCTAATGAGAACCAAACAATAAGAAACAGGAAAGCAAGGAGAATAATTATTTTCTAGGACTGAAAAGAAATTCCAAGATGTGTCAGTTCCCTCTGGTTCAGTTAAATTGATTTTTCAGAGAACAAGTTACACTTTATATTGTTTTTTTAATTAAATAACAGAAAAGAAATATTTAGAGAGATACGTGTATGCAATGTTTATTTGTTTGCATGACAAGAAATGTTTGCAGAAGTATTAAAGAGGTGGTTGAAATCTGCTGAGACAGTTATGTTTCTGCTGAGAAGTCTTTCTGCTCTCATACCTTTGTTGTGCAGAATGTAGTTACGAATTCCTAGGAGAGATTCTCTTCTCGTTTCATGCAGCTTGGATTGAGGGGAAGGTGAGACTAAAGACCTATTGGAAGCGATGACAGGAGGGGGTTGAGTGCTGTATGTGAATTCCCATTACTATATCCAATGTATCTGGATCCAATATATCTGGATATGTATCCAATATATCTGGATATTAACAGAGACAGAAATTTGACTGTGGTGTGAAGTAGAGATTTGATTCCTCTGTGTAGACAGAAGCCGTCTTTAACTGTGCAGCCCAGAACTATCAAATCTTTGCAGTTTAGAGGTCACATCCTCCCAGGCTATTCTCTCCCTGAGATTCCTGTGTTTTGAGAGAGACCTGCTTTTTGCTTCCAAGTTGTCTCCTCAATTCTCATAGTGAATTAACAGAAATTGATGTACAGTAATCCAAGGTTCTCTGCCACAGCTTCTTCCCTGCAAAGACACTCTGCAAAATGGGCTAGACAGAAACCACAGACCTGTCAGCATCTTGGTTTCTGGCATGACAGAAAATTGCAGGTACCAAGAAGAGCTTACTTGCTACAGCTGCTGAATGTACCTCATGCACAGAAGTATTGGGTGGGAATTCCTGTGATATAATCCATGTATACTGAAATGGTTTCAAGGAATCAGATTGTGCAGTGGACTGAAATAACGTAACTTGTAAGGAAAAGGACAATAGGAACAGGAGAGGAGAAGAAGCAAGCAGGAAATCTCCAGGGCACAGTCTGGCACACAAGTTAGACTTGGAGGAGTGATGATCACCACAGTAGCTCATCATATGGTCTAACTAACTAACTTCAGCAAAGTTCAGCAAAATTCAGAAGTTCAAAGTTTAGTTTTAATCAAACAATTTCATGACCTATTGGACCTGAAATCCAGATTGAATCCTTGTATTGCCAAGAAAGTGATTGTGTATAAACATGCAGTTATTATCAATAAGCTTGTTATCAATAAGATAATAGCTTATTAATGTTTGAAAAGGTTGGATGCTTGTAACTTTTTTGTTGTCGTTGTTTTCTTAGAACTATTGAGATCATAACTAACTGTTCTTTTTCAAAACAGCATTTCTTCTGATCCTAAGATTCAAATGTGAATTACAGCTGTTATATATTGAAAGCTTTAGAATAAGAATTTACACAAATTGTTGCTCTCTTTCTTCATCATCCCTATCTAGGCACAGTTATTTTTGAAGGAAGAAGAATCTTATTCCTACAGGATAGCTTTATACACCCCAGGTTTTTGAGATCACTGAGAGCTGGAAAGTTGCATTCCTTTGATTCAAAAAGCTTATTTTGGTTCACTCAGTATTTCAAAACACCTGTGGATGTCAAAGCAAATTGTTATTCTGGGTTTTGGGTAGCGGAGTAGCCAGTCACCTAAGAACAGTCTTATAGTAATATAATCGACAAATTTTATTGGTTGTATATGTAACTATGCAAAACTATCCAGTGATGCATAATCCCTATTAACAAGACCTTACTTTGAGTCTGTTCTCTCAATGTTCTGGGCATGCTGAGAACTTGGAAATGATGTAATTCAGAAGCAGAGTCAGCTTTTTTTTTTTCTGAGTGTTTGCAACTTGTTCTGTCTCATCTGTTATTTTTCCAGGTCTTTCTTTGTAGTGGTTTCTTTTACTCTGGTTGCTTTATTTCTCCTATTTTTTATTTTTATTTTTAATCTCCTTGCATCTCGTTTAAGAAGTCATAAATCAATATAGCAGCTACTTGTCTCCTTGTCTTGCTTCATTTTGGGTTCAGTTCAGGTTACTTGTACTAATTGCCAGCTGCTCGCCTACAACAGGCCAGATGGCAAAAAGAGATTTTGCTTGGAACTAAATTGTCTATAATTAATTGTCTCTTAATGCCAGGTGTTCACAGAAACTACTGCCTAACTTCTTGAATTCCCATATTTGTATAAAATTAACTCTTTTGGTTTTGTAATTATTTTTCTTTAGGCAGTAGTGAATAAATAATGTAAGTAGTTGTTTTTATATGTTAAGATACTTTAAAGAAATTTAAACACCCAGATAAAAAGATAAAAATAAGGGTTAGAAATGTTGCAAAAAAACAGCATCAAACTTTTATTTTTCTTTCTTTCTTTTGGCATTTGGATTAAGCATAGCACAAAACCTTAGATTTGCAATTTTCCTGCATATTTTTCTATTTCAACATGCAAAAATAGTTACTATTTCTAGCAGACAATCTAAATTAGAGACTCTGCATTAGTAATTTTAAAGGCATTCTGCTGTTTCCATGTTGTCCTGGCTGAAATAAAAAAATGCCTTTAATAAAACAGTAATTTGGCTTCAGCCAAATTTTTATATTCTGTAAGGATTTGTATTGACTATGAACTAAGTTTGTACTCTTTGTAAGAGTTCGGACATGACTGATTTGAAAGTCGTGACTCCACTAAGACATTTAAGGGTATGTGTGCCTTTAACCTTTTAAGTAATCACACGGAAACCAAAGCTCCCTGGTGATCATCTCAATTAGTTAATACATGTTAACACGTTGCCCAGCATACAACAGCTAATAGGTGGTTTGGGGATGATTTAGTATTCACCGGCTCCCCTAATGTCAAAAGGCAAGTGATATTTCTTGAAATTGTTATCGTCTTTCTTTTCTCATATGATATCATCATTTCCACGTTCTTGGTCATTTGAGGTTGTTCTACCTTTTAATTCTACCTTCTAATGTTAAGCTGTAAGAAAAGAATTTCTAGATTACCTTAGAAATTGTAAAGAAAGCTAAAACAAAAAATAATCTTAAATCTTTTATCCTTTACAAAACATGGTAGAATTCAGCTCTTAGGGACACAATGATGCAGATGTGAAGTCCAAATATGAATTTTCTCAGGTGTCAGGTGTTTCTGACAAACACCTTTACATAAAGTATGCATTTAACATTTGCCACAGCCTTTCTCATTTTACTTTATATTCTAAAAAGGTGTATGCCCAATATGTAAATTGGCAAAGGATGCATTTCCTCTGAGAGAAAAACTGTTAGACTTTCATGTGAAGGTAGATAAATATCGTCAAGTCTTTCCCAGAGCACTATTTTACTGCAGAAATATTGTAAGGGAAGCTAAAGTTGGTTTTGCTCCTTCCAGTGTATGAGAAAGGATTCACAGGATCTAATTTTACATACTTTATTGTTGACAAGTAAATGTTTACAATGTAAGTCTCTATGATGCATGATGATTTAATTAGGATTAATCAGGATTTAACTCTTCTTTCTGTTATGGACAGAGTGGTATGTTTGTCCAATCCAAAGAGGTGTGTGGCGGGAATTAAAAGCATAGTAATAGATTGCGCTGATTATGTGCTTAAAATTTTAAATGATATCTGTATGGTATCAAATGTATGCAGTAAACATTCTGATGCAGAGTTGTTACGATAAGCTGTATGCATGTACATGCATGTTTGCATGAATACTATATTCATGTGTGTCTTTAGCTGCACACAGCTCATTCTGTAATCAGATTATTAGTACAATCTGATTAAATTACTATATATTTTGAGGGTATTCCTTAAACCCCATTTCTTTTAGTATGCAAAAAATAAGGCAGAGAGCACTAAGGAAGGTTAGTGTGAAGTAACAGTTCAGTTCAGTCCCCTCCTCTCCACCTGCAACTTTTGAATTAAAGAGAGTTTGCTTGAACCTATGAGGGGTGGAAAAAACACCAAAGACACTTAAAATTCTCTAATTGTTCAGCTCATTTTTACCAAATAACTTTGGATAGCTGGGAAGTTTCTGCTGCTACTATTTGCAAAACAATATGCAGTGAAATATCACAGGTCTTCTAGATTATCATAGTTTATTAGATGCTTCAATGTTGTAATAAACCACAGCTTAAAACATATGCTTATGGAAGTAGAATAGTAGTTTAAACATTTTTATGGATTAAAATATCAACAGACTTTCTATGCATGTGGAAAAAGTTTCTTCATTCTTTTCTGTTATAAAATCATTATTACTGCATCTTTGTTAGTAAATTAAATATTCCCAGGCATATTTGGTTTGACAGCCAACTGGCATGAAATATTGTAAGTCTATGCTTTTAAACTGTCTTAGCCTCCAAAATACTGGTTGCATCCAGACCATCTACTGTGACCGGTCCTCGAGTTGTACAAACTCCAGAACGGTACCTGGGAATTGTTTGGGAGGGTACTGTTTGACTTGGGAAAAACTCTGCCAGGAGCCATTTCAACAGCTCAGAGGCAGTGGAGTTCAAATGCCCTGGGTGTTCCTAGTATTCTCTCATTTACAAGCATGGGTGTAGCCATTACAGCCAGTATAGATCAGTTTCCCACCATAAAGTTCAATTTGATTCGGCTTTAAATCACACTTTTTGAGATTGCCACTTTTTGAGATTGCCATGTGTCTACCAAATTCTACAATAACTTCAGGTTTTGAGAAAATAATTGTTTCATATATCCAGTTTGCTATGTTCTACATGAATCAGGTTAACTCTTTTAACAGACACATCCAGAAAAGAAAATGGCATCTAAAATTTTTGTGCGTGTTCTTTTACTTTTTAATAAGTGTAACTGATTTTATCTCCCCATGAAACTTTGTAGTATATTAGTAAATATATTTAGGATGTTTTGTTTTCATCATGATCTTAATAACTGAGAGCTATCTTGTAATCTCCGGTGAGTCTTGACTAAGAGCAAGACGAGACATCTGAGTTTTGCCAGTAATATTTTGAGAGCATTTGTACTTTTGCAAAGTGATTATTAAGCAGTGTTCTAGCTAATACCAGTTAGATGCAGTGAGGGATAGATATTCATCAGTTTGTAGGGAATTTGTCATTCCTGTAAAATCCTTCAATTGTAGCCCAGTTTTTCTGGCCCAAATCTGTAATGGAAAATAACTGCAACTTTAAAAATACTATTTTTTCCCATTCAAGTGCTGCAGGATTCCATCAAAGCATTGACAAAGACTTTAAGCATGTGAAAGTGTAACTGACTCGTGTAGTTTATGAATTTTTTAGACATGCAGAAGCAGAGACATTTAGGCTGGATTTATTCTGTAAGCAACACACAGTCAACTGAGGGCTATGGATCACAGTCCTTTCCTTTTTATACCTTTTTCTAGTCTAGCCATTTCTTACTAACATGTTTGAAACTATTTTTAGGGATTTTTTTTTCTCCATTTATATTTGTTATTATATATACCTAGTGTCTACTTTATACTAAAAATATTTTTGAACAGCCTGGATTACTCAAACCTACCCCTGTGGAGCCTTCTTGGCTGCTTTAATCCTTAGGTTCCTTTCTCTTTTGCATTTAGATGACTTACGTTTAGCACCCATCCCACTGCATTTTAAACTGAATTTATTTTTCTTTCATTTGGTGCAGAAACCTCCGTCATGCTGCTCTCTGTTACAGTGAGCTTCAGGGCATGAGAATTTTCTCTCGCAAATTCTGCTGGAAGCTTCAGTAAGTTGGATCTTGAATGAACAGAATTCATTCGGTCTTGCACGCAAGGGCTGCCTGCCTTCCGAGAGCATGTTTATAGCTGTGGATGCATTCCAAACTAATGTGCTCCTGTGTCACTCGTGTTCATGTTCTGGATTTCTAAGAAGCCACTTCCAACTTCCACTTCAGATCATTTCCTCCAATATCTATAGCTGATGCGTGCATTGTTCCCAGGACCCAAGCAGCCAGCGCCTTTTTTGCCCTCCTTGTCCTTCACAGATAAAAGCTATATTCTTTTATAGCAATATGTACTAACTACTTTCTGATTCATTGCTATTCAGCTCATAATAGGCTGAGTCTCTACCTACTCTACATGAACGGATATAGCAGAGATTCAGTTGTGTTTGCTTAGACACTTGGTCTGGAGCCTGTCACAGTGGCAGATAGACACTCAAAATTCAGGGACAGGAACAGAGATATTTATCGTGGTGAAGAGCTACTAGAGATCACTAGCTCAGTAAGATGAAGAAAATAAGGCTTCTAATGAGCAACAAGTAGAATCATCTGCCATCATCAGTGGTACTGAACAATTCTGACTACTCTGTCTTTTGATTAAATTAGTACACCAAAGTAAAACCATCAGATTCCAAATGAGTAGACTCCAGCAGCTCAGAAAATCCATCCAGAATATTTCGCAGGATACAGGTCTGAGAGAAAAAAACAGTCAAGCAAAAATACAGGGTGTTAATATTACAAGACAGAAATTAGGCAAACTAGAAACTAGGCAGAAACTAGGTCAAATGACGAGAAGTGAATGGAATAGTGTAAAACATAGGGAAAATTAAACAAATTCAAAACACTTGGGGCAATCAAAATAAAAGAAACCACTGACTAATTAGACCAAAGTCAGTGGCTGTGTTAATACCAGTATATAAAATTAGCCAGGGACAATTTTAAAGCCCTGGGGACATGTGGCACAACACATTCCGTATTCATATAGATAAGCTCTTTCCCCTAAAACGGTGTTTCTCTCTGTCCACACTGCCTGTAGGGAGCAGTAGGTGGCCCATGGTGCTTCCCAAGCACTTCTGGAAGAGGATGATTGTCACAAGGTAAGGCTGATCCAGGAGTGCGCTGACTATTAAACAGTATGAACAGATACATCCTAGTGCTTCACCTTGTGCCTTGGCCATATATTGTTTTCTAGAGTAGATGTAGCTAGAGTTCTGTGCTCATATTTTGCAGGAGAATATGTTGCTTTTCCTTAGGGAGAGCCTCACAGGTCCTGCCTCTCCTTTTGCCCTCAAGAGACCATGTTACACATCACATTTGTCTTCCTGGGCTTAGTCCCTCTTTAATGACTTTGAACAGGAATTAATTCTTCTTGACCATTTAACAGTCTAGCCGTTTGATTATTCTCATAGATCAAGGCTATTCACTTTCCTAAGCACAACACACAAAATGACAAGCAAGTAAAAAGAGGAAATTTGGAAAGCAAAAAAATATCTGTCTGGTACAGTGACAATAAGAGAAAAATCAAGAGAATTATAGTCCTCTAAACAGTGAAAAGGCTGAAGTGTTTAATTGTCTATCATTAAAGAGGTCAATTTAATGTTAAGGTTAATGCCAAAAGAAGCAGCTAATAGAATCTATCTAAGTGAGAGAAACAGAACTGTGTTAGATTACTAGGGCTGAATAGAAAATGAATAAGATGTAGAAATCAAATATCAGACATATGAAGGTGCAGAGTGATGCACAACAAGTCTTTGTTTTCTCAGCTTTATTTTCTAAAAAGATAAAGCTGTTTCACCATGTTATTTATATTAACATGGATGCTACAAGTTTCTCTTTTCCTGAAAAGTGTGTGGCAAATTTAATTATAAAATAATTGTTAGCTAGTATAATTCAAAGGAATTCAAATTGTGAAAGTAGTGCCCTGAGGGTGAAAATAGTACCCTTTGGATTTTTTTAAGTGTCTGTCAACTATTACGATCTGATGTATTTAAAAAACAAATATTTCTATCCTAATAAATATTAAGTGATATTAAATGGAATTCAAGTAGAACAAAAGTAATGACTGACTGAAAAGCAGAATATTAAATGCTCATTTTAAACATCTTGTGCAGGAAAAAATATATGGGGGAAAACATAATTTTCATCAAATTTTCCAATAGAAACTCTATTAGAGACAAAAATAGTTTATATAGAGAGAAGTCGTATATAGTATACGGGGAAGACAGAAGAACTAGAGAAAACTGTATTTTTCTAAATGTCTAGAACCACATGCCTTTTGTGAATTTGAATCACAGATTTTGCAGTCTAATAATGAAAAAGCTGCAAAATCAACTAATAATAATGAAATTCTACAAATCATTACTTCTCTGAGGCATTTAAAATGCATGACTACAGAGGATAAATTCTTATATTCAATCTTCAAAGAATGACTGAGAAGAGTTATTCTGTATATTTCAATATGTATGCTATTCTGTGCATATTATTCCTTTGCATATTATACTGTAAAAGCAAACACATAAGTTGATACAGATACTTTGCTATGCCTATGAATCAGGTATACAGATATGTAGACTGCTTATCTAAGACTGGGTGAAAATAATTTAAGATAAAATAAGACAAACAGTAATTGTCTGCATCTCTATCTCTCAGTCCTAGTAAAGGACAGACCCTTTCAAGGACCACAGCTTGAACTGCATTCAAATTTGCTTGGAAATGACTTAGATCTTTGCTAGAAGTCTTTGAGAATATATCAGGAAAATATTTTCAAGAAATGACCTAGGTGTACTTGTTTCTGTCTTAGGACTGAAATGTGATCTAAAGGGACCTCAGAATATTATCTATACATTTACTCAGTTGTGTGAAGTCAAAAGCTTTACCTCATTCCACAGCTTGACTTTTTTCTCATGTTGGCTGAGGTTGCTTAGCCTGTACCTTAGATCTTCCACTTTTGAAACATTTCCTGTTTCTTGTCTGTACGGACAATAAGAGAAGGCAGCCAATTTCATAAATCAGTGGCTTTCACTTAATCATTTCTTGATGAAATGGTGTGCAGTCAAAAACTGCCTATCTGTTGTAAGGGATACTGAGTACAGAATGCATTGCAAACTCTTTCAAAAATACTGCAAGACCGTGTCTAGAAAACTGTGATTTTGTAAAAAAGGATAAAATCTACAGAAAAACTATATTCATAATTTTCTTCCATTTAGTTATTCGTGTATATCAGCAACAATGATGAAGGTTTTAATTGTTTTTAGTAGGAAACCATTACTTTTAATCCTGTAGAACTACAGTGACTTTTACAGAAATAAGTTTTCCACAAGGAATCTAGCTCATCTGTGTAAGACAGTCTCTGATGACGCAGATCCTGAAAGATTACATAGAATTTAAAAAGGAAACTAGTTACAGACATGCATCAAAGAGTGAAACCTGAGTTGCCAAACAATGTTTGCAAGTGATAGCACTACATAATTATAAATAATTTTCTTCTGCTGTTTCAACATATGTAGGATGAAAATATCTTATTTGGCTATGCAAAAATTCTTTTGAAAGGAAGGGCATGGTTTAACACTGTTAGCTTTGCCATCCTGAAATAAGAAGATATAAAAAGAGTTTTATAATACTTCTTTTTCTTAGCTAATAACTGATTGAAGACAAGATAAAGATAGAAACAAGAAGCATTCTCAAGCAAAGGATCATGACCAAAAAGAAAAAAAAAAGATCTTATTTTATAGCAGTAAACTAAAACACTACACTTTTTCCATAGTGGTAAGACATTGTTCTGAAGTATCACCACAGAAATTCCTTAATGTGTGTGTGGATGTTCTGGCAGGTATTGAGCACCTAAGCTCTGTTCAGTTTTTCTGAACTGCTTTTGTACACAGCCACTGAATATTCCTGAGCAGCTGGGAATTGGTTCTGTAACTCCGAGTACACACTGAATGGAAAACAGCCAGCTGGAATCTCATCTAGACTTGGACATTAGCTCCTACAGCTCATCTCAGTCCAGACAAGAATCGTAACCACATACTTTCCAGCATCTACATTAGACCAATGGTGGTCTAATGTAAAACAGAGGAGGTGCTTGCCTTTACCTTCATTCAGAAATTTCCTCAGCACTTAGCTGTGCACAGTTTAGGAATGTTTGTTCTGCAGAGGTGGGGTTTTGTTCTGTTATAAATACCTCCTATCTATAGATCAGATGACAGTAGTAGAAATTGTAGTGTTCTTGTCTGCATTTCCAGAGCTATTTCTGCTTTCTGTCCATCTAGTGGTGGTTTAATGTAAAATACCTTCAGCAGTAACCTGGATCATGATACATCAGCAAATTTGCGAAAGGTAGTAGGTAAGACGTGAGGTGAGCCTGTTTGGACAAATGGCAAAATTTCAACTTAAAAGACTCTTCCTGATCTTAAGGGGTGGGCCAAAAGAAACCTGTTGTACTTCAGTAAGAAGTGTAGTGCACCTAAAATTGAGTAATCTGATGTACAGGCTGGGAAGGAACAGATACGGAAGAAGCCCTGTTGAAAAGGACGTGGGAGTTGCAGTGGATGCCACGCTGACTGTGAGCCAACTGTGCACTCATTGCAAAACAAACTGTAGACAGGGCTATTTTAGGAGGCGTGTGGTTGCATCTGTGCTGCTGTGTTCCCCAGGACCACAGTGGTCAACAAATTGGAGACATTCCAGCAGGGAAGATTATGGGATTGGAGCATATGAGGGGCTGAGGGAGTTAGGTTTGTTTAGACTGGGGAAGGATCTAATTGTAGTTTTCAGCTACCTAAAAGGTGGTTGTGGAGGGCAGGAGGCTAAACTCTTCTCAAAGCTGTACAATTTCAGGAGGCATTAGGCAGTAGTTGCAATAAGGGAATTTTGAACTGGATATAAGGAAGAAGTATTTAGAATAAGAGTGTTTAAACTGGTCAGGTTGCTCAAAGGGGCTGCTGGGACCTTCATCGTTGTAATGCTAAAAGATGCCTCTTGATACACAAGGAGTACAGAGACTTTTCCGCTATCATTTCCCTTCCCAGGGTCAGAGTGTTCAGTTTAGAGAAACAGCCTCTCTCACATGTGCTTCAGTTTGGCAGAGCATGTTGGTCTTAGGGGAGTGTAGCAATAATTTGTTTTGAAGAAATAGCTTTTGTTGCCTTTGCAATTAATTTTCTGTGCACTGCATTTTCTGTGCACTGCATTTTCTGTAATTTTCTGATGGTTGCTCCTTACTCTTTGCTATGATACTTTTGTGAGAAACAGCATGAGTAAAGAAAACTAGCATTATTTTTTTCTGTTTGCTTCTGAGAGTGCTTCATAAATAATCTTGCATGGCTTTGTGTTTTAAGTGATTTACCCAGAATTTTTAAGTATTTTTGGAGGGTTTCTTTCAAATATGTAGCTCTATTGAAAAGGCCTTTTAAATTTAATTGTTATGACAAAGAGCAAAGCATGTACATTCAATAAAAATTCTTATTTTAGATTAAAGAAAACAATAAAATATAAAAAGCAGCTGCTGTCCCTGCTGATAGGCATCCTTACTGGGATTTTAAAGCTCAAATACCAAGAAAACAGACATAATTCATGTGTAAGTTCTACTTGTCAGTGTGCTTCCAGTGTAATTATATTGCTTATTTGCCAAGTGTTTTATTTATTTTTTCTTTCCACTGAAGTTTTTCTGATCAGCATATTTTTTCACATGCATGTTTTAAGCAGACTATGTGAAGTTACTGTATTTCCAGTGTCCAGAATCTGGCTTTTTAGGTCATGTTATTTTAAAGCTCTGTGTGTGATTGTTCTTCCTTTTCAGTCTGTGATTTGCAACAAATTGTCACAGCAATTTTCCTTGCTCATTTTCAGCTGCTACTAGCTGTTCAAAATTTAGCTCCTCATATTGTGATACACAGAAAAACTCAGAATCAAAGTAGAGATATGTTGCTAGTAAAACATTCTTCCAGTTCATATTGTAATTTTGTAACATTTTTTTGATAACAAATTACCATAGACAAAACTTGATTAAATCTTAGGAGAGAAACTTAGTAATTTCTGCGGAGAGAGACAATTATCATCATTATTGACAAGTATTTTTTTAAAAAAAACTCACTCTAGAAAAAAAGTTTATCTAAAACCCACAAAGAGGATAGCTAATAATGCTTATTTACTGGTGACTATCAGCATTAAATCATCAGCTAGAATATTTTGAGAATGCTAATGTCCTTCAGTCAATTTCTTCTACCTAAAAAACATGATTATCAGAAAGTGAATCACTTTACCAAAATAATCCTGAAGAACAATGAGATTATTTTAGTTGAATAATTATGAGAGAAATTGGATTGTCATGAGAAGAGGAAGAGGAAACTATTTACAAACTTCCTATTTGGGTGCAGCTATTTTTTCACTAGCTTCTGAAAGATCAAGTAGCAAACAGCAAAGGCTGCTTTAAACTCATTGCCTGGAAGAAGGTAGAGAATGTCCATATGGGAAGAAAAGATGTATCAGATCTCCCATTATTTTCATTTCTTGTTTTAAATTCTGCAAAGTACATGTTAGAAGAACGATCATACTGGGTGAGATTAAAGTTCTGTATCTGTTCTCCAACCATGGCTGATAAATGGTACTCTGCAAGGAGAATATGCTTGAAGATACCACTCTGTTTTATGAAATAGCATATCAATCATTCAGGCCAAGACAGGATGTAGCAGTCTGCTTGTTAAGATAAAGAATAAGCAATAAAATACTACTACTCTAATACATTTTTTCTGCACAGACATTATTCATATAGTAAAGAACAATATATAGCTTACTAGAGATTCCAACATAATTCTAAATGATCACATAACATGATTTTGAAAAGCAAAATTTTGGTAAGTGAATATAATTTTAAATATACACATTTTGTAATATAATACATTACTGACTTGGGAAATTCCTAATATGAAAAGGTAAAAGATTTCAAAGTTTTTTCGGATAGTGCAACTGTATGACCCAGAAATTTGAGACCTGAGCTGTGACTGTCAGAAAAGATCTTTGACCATCCCCTGACCGTAGTCAAGGCTGCCTCCTTGCTCAGGAGCTGCTGCTCTTGGACATCATAATGGTACATATTGCATTCCAATCCATGGCATGGATGGGCACCAACAACACTGCAAGAGCCCAAGCTGATAATTTAACATACTTAAGTCAGAAGGAAACACATCATCATTACCTAGTTCTGCCCTGCATCCTTTCCTGATTTTTCACTTCTTTTTTTTTTTTTTTTTTTTTTTTTTTTGCCTACTTCAACAAATTGTGATTGACACAAGCCAGAGATCCAATAGTTCTACATTTGAAGACAGAGCCAAAAAGTAACAATTGAGGGAAGGCAACTCATTTAATGGACTTTTACAGCTATTTGCTGTATCACGGAAGCTAGAAATTAACTGTTCTTTGTGTTAATTGTCTTTAAAAAAGCTGCATCTGCTCCACTGATTCCAATGGATGGAGTCATTTCTCAGAACATTTCAAGAGACTGAATGAATTTAGGAGAGAAGGAAACATTCTCTGAAAGCCTGTTTTTATTACAGCTTCTTTTTCTATTCTCTTTTCAGACAGCACGATATTCTGTTGGACATATTGTGTTAATTAGATATAGAGTTTTGTGGAAATGCATTTGGTTTAGAAATATAAGCAAGCTTTCTGTAACAGTAAAAATACCAATAAAACATGACTCACTGTATGACAGCTAGAGATCAAAGAGATGAAAAGAGATAAACTCTGAAAGGGTGGGCTGGTCTGTCAGTATCTGTGCAGAGGATAAGCTATTGCATAAAAGTTACTTTGTGTTCATGGCATTATGGTTTGCCAGGTAAATATGAAGTTGTTACACCATTTCTTGTATATTTGCATATCACATTAACTAAGCTGTTTTGATATAAAACAATTTTATTTGCAGTTTAAGCAAAAAAAAATCTGTCAGGATGAATTTCATCTTTGTTTTGTGAATGCTCTCATGAGAAGAAAGGTATTTGTAGGCAGCAGATAGAGTTTACAGTTTTTTCCCTTCCCTGTATGATTAAATTGGAGGAAAAGAGAAGCTTTTTGACACAAAATAGCAATAATTAATGAATTAAACTACAGGTGGTGAATTTGATGTCCGCACCTTACACAGTGTTCCAATCCTTTTTAATAATAAGCTCGATTAACTATGTGCAGACTGTGAAAGAATGACATATCCAGTGAAGGCTTCTGTGAGAACCATAGATTTGCTGCAAAGGCTCAATTAAAAGGACCAAATTTGAAGACTTTCTTTAGGAAGTATTTAAGTGATCAAACATGGCTGAGTAAAGTAGAAAGTTGCCACGTTGTACTAGTGATCCCATCTCAAAAATGAGAGCTATTTCATCCGGTTCAACAAACAGACTCAGCTGAATGCACTTGCCTTTGGCAGCTGATTCTGGACTTACAGGAGCGAATAGGGCAAGTGGCTAAATCAAATAATGTTACACTTAGTATTTACTGTGTATTTAAAAATATGTTCAAGCATTTCATCTATATGGGTCTATAGAGGCCAAAATGACGGGAAAATTTACACACTATCTCACCCTGTGCCTGCCTTTGTTGCCAAGTTGCCATCACCTCAATCAGCGATAAAGTGGATAGCACAGGTGAACTATACCTGCTACAAGTATAGTGCTAATAGTTATTCTTCACCGTCACTCTTCATCCTATCTTTTTTACATTAATTATTGGTTTTTTGTGTGTGTGCTTTCTTCTTGCCTTCATCCAGATTCCAAGAGCAGGGCACAGAGTCTCTTTTGATTATGCATCCCTTTTACAGAAATTAAGAGAGTGATGGTATGGACAGTACTTTGATTCACCTGCATTTTGAAAATCTCTTTCCTATGCTGGATCTTATCTTCTCTCTCCCTCCCTCCCCGCCGCCCTATGTTGATCTCCCCGTGTTCAACAGAGCTGAGCAGACGCAGACATGAAACAGGCAGCCACAGCCTGCCACTTCTTTTCCTGTTGGTGAAATAGCTCTTAGCTCCTTCCTTCTGTTGCTTTTCTTGTTTCTGGGACAATACTATCTTTTAAAACATATATTATCCATTATATTAAACCAGAAGTGGTTTCTTTCTACACAAGGTGTCACTGGAGGGATTTGCTTTCAGCTGAATGTTGTGCTTACATGAGCAACGATAGCACACAGTTCTATGTGTGCTTCAAATCCATACTGCTGGCAACGTGATCAGTTCTCCTAGTGCCCGCATTTGTTTGCCTTCACAATAAACCTGTTTAGCAAGTTGAGATAGGAGAAAAAGCAGAATCAACTTCTACCAGGTTAGCTCCCTAAATTCTCTTAAAGTGGGATCAAATGTAGCACGCATGATGGATGGAAGGGGGTGCACAGCTGCAGGTGGAGGCGCAGGCTAGAAAAGTTCCTCTCTGCAGCAGCTGGCAGTTAGCTCAGTCCAAATCATACTGAAAAAGTTTTATATTCTCTTTGTGGATAGATCAGAAAATATAAAATATGTTCCTTATTCAAAATGTTTGCCTATCTGGCCAAGAAACTGTTCATAGGATCATAGAATCATAGAATCACAGAATCATAGAATGCTTAGGGTTGGAAGGGACCTCTAGAGATCATTTAGTCCAGCCCCCCTGCACACGCAGGGTCACCTAGAGCACGTGGCACAGGACTGCGTCCAAGCGGGTTTGGAAGATCTCCAGAGAAGGAGACTCCACAACCTCTCTGGGCAGCCTGTTCCAGTGCTCTGTCACCCTTACTGTTAAGAAATTTTTCCTTAAGTTCCTATGGAATTTTTGGTGTTTCAGTTTCCAGCCATTTCCTCTAGTCCTATCAGTGGCCACCACTGAAAAGAGGCCATCACCGTCCTCTGCACTCCCTCCCTTGAGGTAATTATAGACACTGCTCAGGTCCCCTCTCATTGATTTAAATAGTTTGCAAGATTTCCAGCTGATCGCAAGAGATGCAGCTTTCTGCCTCTGATTAGTTCAACTGGTCCATAACAACAACATCCACACCAAAGAAATCTTGCTGCATTATGAAAAAATAAAAAAAAAAGAATGTCCTTGTCCAATATTCTTGTTTGAAATTTTAAGTTCCTAGTGGTGCTAATAAAACTTAATTTACATAAATACAGAGAAGATAGAAATGTGAGCCAGTGGAAGGATTAATAGGAATATGCAAATCTGCTTTCAGTGAAATAAAGCCGCATGATTAGTGAATAAATATGTTTGCCAGTAAAATTCAAAGCCCTGTCTCATAGTCTGAAACCCTTTTCAAATCACAGGGAAAAGCTAACTGAACTACAAAAAAGACTTTTTTTTCATTTCTTTAGGCATCTTGATATAAAAACAACTTCTTTCATTCTGTGTAAACAGATTTTACCTTCTATGATATTATATAATAGAAAACATTGACAATTGGTGCACAAAGGATAGTGTAAATGCACTTTATATTGAAGGGATATTAGACTTCCTTAAAAAACACATATCGTAGGCAATAAACATTTAAAAGCAGCCACAGCAACCTGTAGAGTATGCAGCTTATGCTTTAAAATATCCCCTTTTTGCTGATGCATTCCTGTGTTCCAGACTATACCTCTCACCTTTAAAACTGTCACGCTCCAAACGTTGCTTGTACTGAAGAGAATCACTGTTTTGCCTGAAGCAAGGAACATGAGTGTTGCAAAACTGACTCCTCCTCTAATGGGGAGAGCATGTACAAGTACACAGAGTTGTATTTCTCGTGCTGCTGCCAGGCTGATTATTTGCCATCAGAGCTGTAAACCTCGTAGGCTTTTTTTCTGTTTTATCTTTCTGCTTTGGGGGTCTTTTGTTTCCCTTTCTCCTTCTGGATTCCTTTTTTCTTTTTTTCTTCGTGTGTTTTTTTTTTTTTTCTTTTTTTGAATGTACATGAAACTGTTTTAAATGCTGGATTTTCACATCCTTGTTCAGGAGGCATTCATGATTTGACATGGGTCAACACTCTTTTCCTTACCAGGCAAAAGTAAGTACTGCAGTTAATCTCTTATTACTGTATCTTTACCTGAGTATAAAGGGATCTGTGCTAAATGCCATATAGCTAACATTCTGCAAAGAGACTATTCTGACTTGTCAGTTAGTGCTCTCTCTTTTAAAATACTATTAGTTAAGTCTGAGCACAGAGATATCACTTCTTGTACACATTTTTAAAAGAACATGTAGGCTTATGTTTATTTGGGGGAAGCATCTTTAATGCAATTGTTAATAGCGATCTGATGTTATTATCCCTTTAAATTATACTATTTTTGTTCACTGAGTATACTTTATTTTTATCATAATGGGTGAGAAAATAAACCTCCAGGAGCTCCACTAATTACTGTCGTATCTTCTACTATCTAATGTGCCCTAGCTATTATTTTACTCTTTCTTCCTCTGTTTCCCTCTCATTTTTCTGGGGTTATATTCATTATTTCCCCAAAACTGATGGATCAGAATCCTGTTGTGTGGTGTTAGTTATTCCTTGAATCCTTCACTGTTGGCACAGACTGAAAGCTGAAGGTTGAAAGGAAACAAGGGTGTCGGGGAGACAAGATAAAAAAGGAGAGATGGTCACTGAGCAGAAGAGGAGTAAAGAAAGAGCTGTTGTTTGGCTGTGTCTTTTTAGCCATTTTTCCCTGAATCCTATTGAAGCACTGCATCATCATCATCATCTGTAATATTTTCACTAAACCAACAGCCACCTGAGAATCCATTAATGATCTGGGAAGGGGAGGGGAAGTTAGGACTGCACACAGTTTTCTTTGCTATCAGTTCCCTCTAGAGAGCGCAGCAGTCTGCGAGACCATGTATGGATTCTGTTTTCCTATTAACAACGTACAACTTTCCTGCTGCAGAAGTCCTTTGCTGCAGCTATTAGTCTTTTCTCCTTTTGAGAGATGGATTGCAATCATTGAGCTGAAAGGGGCACTCCCTTCCCCAGGGCAGGTGGGTGGATTGCCCATGCAGTGAGCAAGTTGAAGCAATTAACACTGCTCCAAAGTCTGTGTAATGAATGCAGCAATTTACCATATGTGTGTTTAGTGGCACCAGGTCTCTATAGAAAGGCTGTGCTATGACTGCATATTGGTCTGCTCTGATGAAATATACCCTAGTTAAACAGTCTGGCATGAAGATCAACATCTACTCCTGTTAGGAATATAGCTTATAGATACTGAAGGAAAACAAGATCTAGAGAAATGCAGTTAGTATAAAGGCAGTGAGAGGCAAAAATTGGTACGTAATCCTAACATTTTTTGTGTTGCTAGAATTGGACTGGAAATCTTCCAGAATGGATTTTCTTGTGAAAAATTTTCATGCTGTGACACAGCAAAGCTTTTATCTAAAGCACATTATCTAAAACCTGAGAAGGGCTTTATATGGTCTTGAATTATCTCCACTGGATTGTCATCTTCTATTGCCACGCTAAAGATCCTTTTTAAAGGTGTAGAGTTCCCAGGGCTGAACTACCACCACTAGGAAGCGAAGTTCCCTATGAGAAACAAGAACAAAGGCGGGTTTTGAAAGCTCCTGCCTCTATGTAGAACTTGTGGAAGTTTGACATTAACTTATTCCTTACCACAGCAAAGCAAATGGCATCTAGCCACTTCCTTCAGCTCCATTAGAATTTCAGTACAAACTTTTACTCTTCCATGCTTGTATGCTTCATCACAATTACATACACGTTAATTAGAGAGTCATAAAACAGTATAAATACTTCACTCCCACTGCCTCTTGGTTTTGCCTCATTTGAAGCAAATTTGCTGGTATTTCCAGATACTCAGAATCAGAAACTTCAGTAGCAGTTTTTATATATTTATGTACATGTGTACATATGAATATCTTTAGATATACAGACAGATACATATATCAATACACTTTTTATCCTTCAGGTAAGCTTTTGTTTGGGTTCTTGCTGTGCAATGCCCTGCCAATACCCTCTCCCCAAGTTATCAATGTTAAGCAATTTAATAATATATTATGAAATCAAGGATTCAAAGTTTTCCATGAGATGAATGATGAGGGAAGGAAGGCTTCTCACTTTCTTGTCCTTCCTCTCTCCACTCTTTTTTGCTGCCCAGCTGCATTGAAGAGGTCATGGAATAACTCTTGGGAGAACAGTATCTCACAGTGCTGGTAGGTCCTGACTGTAATAAATTTAGCATGACGTTTCATTCATGCAAATTTACTTGCTTAGAAACTTTCACATCCAGTGATACTACTTGTAGAGGCACAGATAATTACAGCAGTAAGAGTAATTTTGTGGACATTATAATTGGATTTATGTATAACTGATTTTTCAGATCAAAATTAAATCTCTACTTTTCCTTTTCTAATATTTAATGTCATTTTTGGCACAGTCTGGATTAAAACCCACTTTGTTCTGGAAATCTTTTGACTCCTTTTCAAACTGTTGCTTGTCCATTTTAAGTAAGAAGGAACACCTTCTAATCACAAAAGTACAACTTACGAGACTTAATTATTGCATCTTTCCTCAAAATGTTTCACCTGCCTCACCAAATGTGAATATTATTATAGACATAAATAATCCAGTCATCTCATCTTACTTAGAAAAAATATACCCTCTTTACATTTGCTTTAGAAATTACAAACTCTTACTGTTCTTTTCTTTAGTAGTGACAATTCAGTTCATAGTATTTTTCTAAGGAGATTAATTTCATGCTTCCAGAAGAAAAATATGTTTGGTAGACTTCTGCACTAACAGTGATTAAAGTGTCGTCAGACACTTCTCCTGTTCTCCATGTCCTTTCAAACACAACTGAATGTGGCCTAGCAGTGTTTGCCAGCACTCGTGGGCCATGAAGGCTGTGGGCTTGTGGATGTTCAGTTTGTTTAAATGATCCCTAACCCAATTCTCTTCAGCTAAGGGAAAATCTTTCTTTCTCTAGATTTTCTCCCTGGCCCCTAGAGTCTGGGATTTCTGATCACTGGCTTAAGCAGTAAAGACTGAACAAATATATATATATGTATATATATGTTTGTGTGTGTGCCTGTATGTACATAGGTATGTATACATGTGTGTGCATGCTATTTTATTTGGGGATTTTGGTTTTCAGTAGAAAAATTTCATACTTTGAAATTTTGCAGAGGTTTTGTCTGTCTGTATTTCGAAGCAAACTAGGGATGTTTGTACTGATCATTCAGTTGCAGCTCTTCTTTTGCTATTATATAGGGGAATTCTATTAACATCAACTTGTCCGTATATTTAAATAGTAAAATATAGGTACTTTAAGGCTATTTTAATGAAAAGCTTTTAGAATATTTTAAAGAAATAATATTTGCTACTAAATTACTGAGGTTCTAATTTAGATGCTTTGTAATTTTGCCAACAATCCCGAAGGAGTAGCCTACAGCCATTGGCTCTGGTTTATTTTTTATTAGAGAAAGGATAGAGAAGAGCACATTGCAATGTTCTCCTCTTCTGAATTTTGGATAAGTTTGGATCAGAATTCTTAAAATGAGAAATGGAGAACCTTGAGGAAATTTTCTTCAGTTTCTGACTGCAAATTCATGACTGAGGAGCCTAACTGCAATTAGAATTGTTCATCTGGAAAGATGTGGAAAGATTTTGGAAAGCATGCAAAAGGCTTAATTTAAATTACAAGTAGATATCCCTCTTTCCATCAAATGCAAATATTTGAGTCAAACATGATTACAAGGGCATTTCTTAGGGTATACATTAAAGAGATTGAAATAGAGTGAGGAGAGGGATGAGTCGAGAGACAAAATAATCAAGTGTATCTCAAATTACCCACAAAAGCACCTTACTCGTGGGGAACAGTCCTAGTCAAGGATGTAAAATCCTCCTAAGAATTGCAAAAGCATTTGCAATTATAATACTATTCTCCTATAATTCTAAGTCATGTTTTTAACTGAACTAACTTATTTGATAAATTTGATAAAAAATCACTTAATAGTGATTACATTTACATTTAGTTTGGGATATTAATCAATTATCCCCTAAATTATTTAATATGTGCAATGTTCTCCCTGGTTTTCAGGCATTACTATAATGTATGCAGCTGGAGGTATATTTCACAGTTAACGATATCCATAGCTGCTTTTCAAGACCTGTGTAACTTTCCTGGAGGAGTTTGGAAGTTATGAAATTTGCCAGAGATGTGATCAGATGCATCTCCTAGGCTGTTCTGGTGAAGTTTTAAACAGTGGCAAAGCAGGAAGTCTCATATTCAGAGAGAGCTTTAAAAAATAGACATGTCACAACTTTGGAAGGAAGGTCCTCCTCAACCCCTTAAGAGGGAAAGGATTGGTGATACGAGGTTGCAGTCTGGTCTGGACAAGAAGACAAAAAAAGAATAACAAGTTATACTGAACAGTAGCAAAGGAATAAGAAACTTAGAGATAGACGTTTCATTCCCCCACTGGAAAAAGAGAGACATTTTAAAAAGACTGCGTTTGGTGCACAGCTGCATGGAAGAGTGTTCTAAATCCAGCCCGAATATGTCTGAAGGCCACTGGTCAGACCGTCATCAACAAAAGCCTGTTCATTGAGATGCCCTGAATTTTGACTGCAACATAGTCTGCACAGTTGGATTTTTTTTCACAGCTAGGAATATGTAAGTCTGAACAACACAATGCTGTATCTTTGCAGCAAAGTTGTAGAAGAAAATAGCTGGTCTGGTGAATTAGCAGTTGGCATCTATTTTCAGCCAGTTGGATGTTACATCAGGAGACATCTCCCTTCTGAGTTTGTGGGAGTATATTCTGCTCAGTAGGGGCTGAGCTGATTTGGAAGTTGCCTCCAGGATTTCATCTCTGTCTTAACAGACTTGCACTGCTACACCAGATTCAGAAAAACCGTTCACATTGGCGGAGCCTTTTGGTAAGTGTAACCTGCTGCAACACAGCAAGACCGGGTTTTGTTTCAGAAGCTCCAGCCCAACTATCATTTATCCAATGCATATGGTTGTCTTAGGAAGTCCTTCTGGGAATTCCGTAGTGTACCTAGGTACACATGTTCCTGTAGATTTGATTTTCTGTTCTGGCTTTCTGTTTTGGTAGGCAGCATTGCCTGTACCTTGTAGCACTGTGTGAAGTCCAGAGACTGCCCCAGTACTACTGTGTGGTGACCTGGCTGATTTGAAGGTGGGTAAGGAGTCCCTTGGTCAAACTCACAAGATTTCCCCTTGTCTCAAAGAGGCTTCTTGCCCCAAATGTTTAAATTTCCCTAAGCTCCTTCCCACTCTCTGCGGTACTACCACCCGCTTTTATCTCCCATCCCAAACACATAAGGAATTATTTAGCAGTACAGTTACCTGGTGGCCCAGGACTTTCTTTTCTCTTTTTTTCCTATTCATATTTAAACATTGTTAATTTCAATACCTCTTATTAAGCTTTTTTATACATAAACTTTTATAAATATATAAATAAAGAAGTATATCTAAATTTGTATAAATATATACATTTGTACATATTTGTACATTGCTATATATAGAGATGTTTTCATAGTTGTGTGGATATATGTCATGAATATATAAGTAAATAGATATACATGTATGCATATGTATATATAACAAACTGCAATCTCCTTTTGGGCACCGGGAGGACTTTCTGGTCTTGTTATATTTCTATGTTGAACAAGGATGTGTTGCTTGTGCCTGCCAGTCACAAGAGGATCTGGGATCAGATCATATGAGCTATGGCTGTATCAAAATGGCAGCTTCACATGGGCAGAAGAGACCTGACCTAATTCCAACATAATTCAGTCGTGCGCCTGGAAAATGGAAGGTGCTTGTTGCGGTGGGGGGCAAATTTGGTAAGAGATGAATCCCCTTGCGTTCCAGCTGATCTTCAAAAGTTAGAGGGACTAGGGGCGGCTGGACTCATCTCTTAATAGGGATACCAAATACTGTGTTAGCTATATGCCCAACTCTGGCAGTATCGGATTCACCAACACTCTGCTGACCATCGGTCCGATCACCTTCCTAGAAGTGAATTGAATTCCTGAATAGTTTGATCCACTATAAGCTCAACTCTGGCAGTATTGGATTCACCCACAGTCTGTCAGCTGTAGGTTTCACCTTCAAAACAAGTGGTCAGGTTCACGAATAGCACAATTTATTCAAATGCAACATTTAGAAAGCGGGTTTCAGATGTCAGTATAGGAAATTCTCTGCTACATTGTGGGGTCCTTAGCTAGTGCCTAGTGTACAAATTCGCAATCCTCACTCACCCAGAAGATGGGAGAGGGCTCTCAATCTTGAGGAATCTCAAGATGGTGTCCTGACCCGAGGGGAGGAAAGGGGTTCAGCCTGTCAGCTGATCCAGAAGTTACAATGGAGTCTTTCCTCTCTCCTCTTCCTTCTTCATTAGTTTCTCTTCCTCCATTCTTACCACCCCATTCTTCCTTCCCCTCATATCCCTCCTTAGTTCTCCTTTTATATACTTTCTTTTACATTTAGGTGGAGCTTGAGTGACTCTATTCATATTTACTTTCGTTATTTGTTGATTTAAAAAAGTCTCCTAAGTTAATCGAAAATCTAGAGAGCATGCTCAGTGAGGAGTTGTGCTTAGTAGGATGGGGTTGTATATTATAATGAGATTAGAAGGAGGATAAGTTTGAGCAAAGTCTATTGGAAGAGACTGATTTGCCACCATTGTTGGCCCAGCAACAGACATCACACTGTGTGGCTTATCAACTGCAGGCTACCACCAGGTTGCCACCTCTGCAGGGAGTACCATAGAGTTTGAGTGCGTTCCACACTCCATTCGCTCATCATCTGCAAGGCACCATCAGACTATCCCCTCCGCAGGGAAGCCAACAAAGTTTGGCCATGGTGTCTCTGTTCTCTATTCTTCGTTTATTCTTTTTAGTATGTCCTAGGAGGGCAGATTGTGTTGCGAGGGAATCGTAGAAAAGTACCACATATACCAACCAGGGAGTGGTAACTCTCCCTCACCTCAATCAAGCCTCTGTAATGTCATAACTTCTATTAGACTCTGTTTTTCTCTAACTTCACCTTTCTCTAGCAATTCTCTCACAGTGTTTTGGTGGGAATGGACCGTGAGGCCATAGACTGGACTTCCAGCAGAGATGAAGGTACCTGGCACTTGTTACGTACGAAAGTTGCACCTTGTAGGAAAGTTGTCTTTAATTATCATATGGAAAGGGAGAAGCACATGCTTGTTTGACAAGCAAGGGATGCAGGCATTTACTGCACCTTTGTATGAGCAGGGGTAGGTTCTCCATTAGAGAAGCATCCAGTGGAAAAAAATCTTGAAGTGAGAATCTGGCCCTGTGACTGACCCCTTTGACCCTATTTGATCTGAGAAACTGACCCTCTCCAGGATGTAAAAATAGATGAGAATTATGAGAATCTTTCCTATAAACAACAGTAAGTAGTTTCTATAGTCTGCTTGCAATTAGTGCCTCTCTGGTTCTTTCAAGTGGAGATTTTTAACTGTAGGATCTGCTTAGTCACAAGAATGGAAAAAAATATAGCAAAATATAATTATAACAGTATAATTTAGGGTCAGGGAAGTGAACAATAACAATATGATGATTGCTCTTAGTGGATCACCCATTCCAAGGCAATTAAACCTGGGACCGCTACCCTTTTTTGGGTTTATCACATAAAAGGAAACAAAGAGATGAGGAACAGGTAGCTTAGGCTCCTGAAGGAGAAAAACAATCTTTTCAAAGTGACCCAGTTTCCTTCTAAAGAAAAACAAGTCTTGAGGATAGAAGAGAAGCAGCACTCTCAGACATCTTCACTGTGGTGAGGCTTTCAATACAGTTTCCTGAAAGTCCCATAAATTAGCTGCGAAGACAGTCTCAGTTAAACTACTGTAGGTCAGATGCACAGGTCCTTGAAAGTCCATGTGCAAGCAGTTATCAGTGGGTTACTGTCAGAATGAAAGGACAGTTTGAATCAAATAGGAGCAGATCTTTGGTGTAATAACTAAACAGTATTTTCACTAGTGACTTGGGCAATGACATACCAAATATATCTATTAGAAAATACCAAAGTGATAAAGACTTCCAGTTAGCTGTAGAATAAGAACAGAATGCAAAATGATTTTGATAGGCTCTATTGTTTCTGAAAAAAAGAAAAGAAAAAAAAAAGTTATTCAGTAGAGCAAATATAAGGTACTACACTTAAATGGACTGCTCGATCATGCAAATACAGGAAAGAGGGAACAATAAGCCAGGGAAATCTTTTGTATAAATGGGAGTTGTAGTGATTCACAAGGGGAATAGGAGTCAGTAGTGCCATCCTTCTGTGAAGAAAGCAAATACCATGCCAGGATTTATGAACAGTAGCATGATTTGTAGTTTTTTCTCTTTGGTATATTCAAGGCCTCAAATGAAATGCTATATCATCTTGGGGCACTGGACTTCACAAAGGATATGCAAAGAATCTGTAGGAGAATAACGAGTATTTGGAGGAAAATGTGGCATCTGAGAAAATGAATCAAGAATCTAAAAAAGAGAAGCCAAAGGTGATATACATGAAATATTTAAAGTAGCATTCCTTTCCACCTGCAAAGAGACATAAATAGTTTTGCTTGTAAGCAGAAAAAGGATTAAGTTGCAGCAAGATACAGATCAGGTATTAAGAACATTATAATAGTAAAGATAATAAAGTAGCAGCCTAGATTGCCTAAGGAGGTTGTGGAATTCCATAATTGGAATTTTTTAAGGACAGATTAAGCAAATTTTAATCAGGAATGAAATGGGCCTTGTTAATCTCCCCTTGGGGTGCTTAGACGATAGGGATGATGTCTTGAGACCTCTTCTAGTTTAGTTTATTGAAAAACTTCCATGTATTAGGATGTACAAGGATGTATATTCTTTGAAGCAGGAACCTATGTAGAGGACATAGGACAACTGATGACCAGATACTGTAGTCCCTGTAATAACTGAACTATACTAACAATATCTATTCAGCATGCTGATTTTATAAGGATGGAAAATAATAGTCAAACTATGAGGGAGCTTGCTGTCAGTAAGAGCCGTATTTCAGATTGTATGTCATTATTCATGTAAGCTTGGCTAATTTGATCTTTATTGGGAATGGTCTCAAAAACTGGTATAAGCAGTAATCACATTTTGATATCTGCAGTTATAACTGTCATTTATCATTTTATCATAATTTTGTCAACATCCTTGTGCAGGGGGGTTGGACTAGATGATCTCCAGAGGTCCCTTCCAACCTCAACCAGTCTGTGATTCTGTGAACATAATCACAGGACCACTTTAAATATTTTAAAAGTTAAAAGCTTAGTTGAAATAGTAGACTTTTTAGTACATTATATGTAAACCTTCCATACATTAACTGCTGAATCCTTACCCCTTCCAGATTGTTTAGTAAGGTGGGTTTGATTTTTGCACAAAAGCAGTGGATTATCCAACAGAACTCTGCATATGGTCAAAATGATACCAAGATTCTATTCTCCCAACCTTCATTCTACAGCCAAGTTAGATTAATTAATGCCTGAAAATAAACTAAGTGCTGAAAGTGTTTCTGTTTTGGAAGGACTTGGTGGAAGTCCTATTCCAGGCTGAAGTACCCTGGAGTAAGGTGAGAAGATGGAATTCACAGAGTTATCTACATCATAGATACGTAGCATTACAGGGCCAGAAGAGATCTTTGTTTCCAACAGCATCCGGGTGTTACACTTTGTTAATGATAAACTTGGAGTAACATCATTGAACTGATGGCCAAATATGAAGTGAATAATAATTGTTATCAGTATCACCTTTGCCTCTGGATTTTTTTTTTCTCCTGAAGCATTAAGCAAGCATAAAAATGAACGGCACATAGTATTAGTCATCGTATGATCTGAGGGAGCTGTTGGATTTCTCACTTTTTTCTGTATTCACCATTAATTTCCATACAATAATAAAAAAATAGAAAATATTAATAAAGTGTTGCTGTTCAATGCCTGAGTAAAGAGAAATACCCCCAGATGAATGATGCTTTATATACCGTGAAGTGTCCTGATTAAAATGAGGTTTTTATATGCTTTTAGACTTTGTTTAACTACTAAAAAGTTATTTATAACATTTACATGCCACTATCTGGTATTTACTTGCAAATATAGTCTAGAAGAGGTCATACTCTGTAAAAAAAAATCTAGTGAATGCTTTATCCTGAAGAATTACAAAACTAATGCTTTATGCACTGGAGCAGTTTAGAGAAATCAGGCAGGAGATGGAAGTCAGCAGCAACTTACAGCACACTGATTTTACACAACACTTTGGGAAGAAAATGTGGAAAAGAGTTCTTCGTTAACTAAAACTTTAATGGGAATTGGTAGATAGCTTATTTTCTTGAGTTGAAATTTAAGCCTGACAGTGGGCATTCGCACCAATTATTTTAGGAAAAAATTAAGTTATCAGATCTCAGGGTATTTTTACATTACAAGGTGCCAAAATGCTGAATATATTAGCCTCTGTGGCACTACATTAATTAGTTTAAAGCAATGATAGCAATTTAAACACTCAAACTAGCTTACTGAGAGTTAGATTAGATCTATGGATGGCACTGACACTGCAATGTAGAAACTTTATTTTGTGTTTCAGATGCAATGCAAGAAACCCAATTCTCATACTAGTAATGTAAATCAGAAGTGTGCCTCTCAAGGGAAACTGTTGCTTTATAGTTAAAGTAGCGTGAGCTTTAGAAAGTCTTTAGAAAGATATCTTCTCGATGCAGTGCACAGCCTGACTCTATAAGAGGATGACTGGATAGCACACACATTGAATGATATGTTCTAAAATCTGTTTTTTCAAACAATTTCTGAATTGAGCTGCAGAAAATTTTCTTACAAAAATATATAGTCATTTTTAAAAATGATTTTATAATTGTTCTAAAAGTAAGTTCAAAATATTTTGGGGGGAATGTGTATGTTTCTTTTTCTCCAGCATTATTCCCTATATTTCTTCAGCATTAGAGTGGCTCTTTCTAACCTTCTGATACATACTTGAACATAGAAATTCATGACAAATATGAAGAAGCATTGGTGTAAAATGTTGGAAATGCTGATATCCTGAAACTGAAGCCTTCTATTGGAAAATATAGTCAAAGTTTATATCTGTAATAGAAATGGGTTTTATTATCATTTTTAATCAGAAATTCTCGTAAATATAATTTGGAATGTATGGCATTCCCATGGGCTTTTTAGAGAACCAGGTTCTTGCTTTCTTGGAACCTGTGTATAGTCTTTAACTGTACTAATCCACATCGCAATTGATTACCCACCTGGGTACATATCCATATCCCTACTAGGTTTATGGATTTCCCTTTTCCCCTTATCTAGTCAGGTATCTCACCTGAGATGAATTTTTGACACTTTTGAGAAATGAAATATTTTAATGTCTTCATGAGTAAACTGGAGCATGGATCTTGGCTGCCGAGCACCCCAGACTAATGTTGTCGTTTCTTCTGCTGAATTATATTTTTTGATGATCACATGCTGTGTTCTTTTGGTTCTTAAAACATAGTGTTTATCCTTTTCAAACTGCAAGATACACGTGGAATTGAGAAGAAATTTGAGAAGACTGGGATGGTATTTCAGGTGAAGAACTATGCTAACATAGCTTCAGTGTTTCTAGTGTCTGTTTCAAATCACACTCCTCTGGAGACATGACAAAGAATCACACTTGTCTACATATAGGTATATTTTACTTTCAGTGTTAAACCTGAAACATTTTCAACTTAGGTTTGAGTTCCATTTCCCAGTATACCAAAAGCGGACTCTGAGTGCTCCATACTCAGAGTCTTGAAACCTGTTGGTTGCTTGCAGTCCAGAAAACTGACAGGTCTATATGCAGCGAAAGTACACCCTGTTAGTTGTGCCTGCTGAGCATGTCATCGAAACCAAAGTGGTGAAAATGCTATTGCTGTTCCCCAGCAAATTCAGACCAGAATTCAGGAATGGCCCAAAAGGAGGAAAAGACATTTTTCTCCTCTCTTTTTCTGCTCCTGCAGTACAAGTTAGCTGATCAGCAGCAACTCACTTGAACTGAGTTACCAGCCAGTGCCAGAAACTAGAAACAGCAGAGAACAGAATTGCTCAGCAATTAGGCACAGATCTCAAATAGAAGGGTTGACTATCTTCGTTCACCTGAAAACTGCATTCATTTTCTTGTGGATGCAAGAATTTGAGCTGAGTTGACTCTGAGTCAATGTCCAGTTCTATAGATTTAACACACAGACAGTATGATTAAAACCATAGTGATTTTAGGATATGTGTTCTAAGGTGCCACCACTTCTTTAATGGGGTACTTCTGATATTTGGTGTAAAGTAAGAATGATTATTAACCTTGAACAAGTTTCAACTGAAAGGAATTTCCATGGCAGATTTCCTTTAACGTCAAAGTTTAAAAAATCCCACCTATAGCATATTAATTCCTCCCTCTGTGCTGCATTCATCAATCTGATTACTCTGTTGTGCCAATATAACTTTTTGTTTGACTGTTCTATAGACTGAATCACTGAGATGACTCAGGCTTTAAGAAAAATTGAAGCTAATTTTTAAATACAAATACAAATACTTCCTGTGTTTGCCTCATAGTCCCAAAAGCAGCTCTATCAGCACAACTTAAGGGGCAGCAAACTGAAGTATGGGAAAGGCATGAAATGTAGATAATAAAGCCACTTAAGATAGCTATATTATGTACATCACTGTGTTGTTCTCCAGCAATTGGAATGGAGTTGGGTGTAGCCTACATTCCTTTTCTGAACTGTGTCTGAACTGGCAACCCAATTTGCTGGAAAGAAGGTTCCAATTCTGAATACTGATAAAGGACTATGTGACACAAATTTGAAATGGCAAGTCACAAGTTTATACTTACTACAGATCCAATGCTGGGTAGACAAAGTGTCTAGTGTACAGGCTAAGGTTCCTCAAAAAGAGATCTTGTTCATTGGATCTCTAGGACTTTGTTCCTCACCTGTCACCACTGCCATTTTCTCCACACAACTTAGGGCTTTCTTTTCCTGACCGTAGGCAGAGCAATTGCCACAGTTTAAGGATTTATACCATATTTCCAGATCTATCACTACTCAGACTATCCCATTGATCCTAATCATAAGGAAAGTTGGTGTTTGTGTGTATTTGCTTAGGGCTGTCATAATAAATTGTAGGAGTAGCTAATTTTAATCCTGTCAGGAAATCTCTTCTTGGTTCTGACAAAATATGGGACTTCCAAGTTCACAGAAAGTTGTGTGGCTGCTTTCTGTGTTTCTGGAGTTGAGTAGCTGAGCCACAAGTTACCCAGGCTGATAAACTCTTCTTCAGTTGTGAAACAAAAGTTGTGAAGTGATTGGCCACTTTTAGGACTCTTTCTTAGTTACTCAGTGAAAGGCCAGATTTTGTCATCACACATCACACATCACCTGATTTTGTATCTTGAGCTGACTACAATCAGACAAGGATGACAGAAATTTATTACAAGTAAGAAGCAACATCCATGAGTGCCTGAAAAAAGTCCTTACTATATTTCCACTCTTGTGTTCTCCTATTCAGCTACTTGCTGTTAAAAGTCTGTTTATTAACTTCAAATGGTCAGTGCCTACATTGGGTCAGCCTTGTTGACCACAAAGGACAGATAGAAATGTTTTAATAATTGTTTGATATCAATCAGTAAAGTACTAGTTTTTCATTGGCTTTTTACAGTTCCACATTGGGGTTAACTTTCAGCTTCATGCTCCTACTTGAATCAAAACTTCACAGAGATTATTTTTAGTGCTTGCCTGAAGCAAAGGCACTTTAAACAGATTGGCCTTAAGTGTGATTGCACAAAAGTTTAAATCATCTCCACCTTCTCCCATGTTCTGTTACTGATATTCATCTGATATGCAGCTAACATAACTGAAAAATAGCTCTGCAAAAAATGATTAGTTTATTTCCTTGAGCTGTCTCATTGCAGTGGCAGGAAAGTATTGGAAGTGATGCTAGAGAGAAGGTATGAACATCTGGATTTTCTTGGGCAGGACTGCTAAAATAACTTTAAACTATCATAGAAATATATCATACAAACTGACATAACAGTTCAGCATCACCAATAAAGGATGAGAAGAAAACCAGCCCTTAATACAGGATGTGAACTTACAGGTATATTAACAACTTCATTTTTTATAAAATGGGAGTTGGGAGTTGTGTGCATATTTGAGTCCATTTTCGAGGTACTTCTTGCTGCTTCTACAGTAACTGCAACAGAACTGAAGACAGAACTAACATACTTCTCAAAGAAAAGATACCTGAATGTACAGATCTTTGCATATATAGAAATGTCTTTGAAAGAGGATATGTCCTTTCCCCACACCCACCCTCTTCCCCTTTTTTATGTTTGGAGTCTGTTAAAAACCTATGCAATCTTTTAGCTTATATATCATAACATGTCAAAGTATTTTAGATACTTTCCTCTATTTAATCCATATAAGGAATAAACTAATATTTAAGCAAGCTTTATGAGAATAACTTCAGACTGGTATAACTGGAATGATTGCCTCTGCCTTGCCCAAAATACGTGAAATCCTATCTTTTGAGATAGAAATCCTGTCTATCTGCCTCCAATAGGATGGAGAACAGTCTCCATCCTGTTCTGCTGCTAGCACCTACACAGCTAATCAGCCTCTTGAATGCTCAGCATCAATTCTCCACTGACTGAAGACTGGGAGATCTTTAAATCCCATATAAATTGCCCTGTGGGGAAAAATAAAAGGCTTGAATTAATAATTAATGTGTTTATTACCATTTATTCATATTTTAATTTCAGCTACATAATTGTAATAACATTAATTATACTTGTTTACTTTCCTTTATTAATCGAATCCATAGCCTGCTAGTGTAGGTGCTCGTGAGGGTTAAGCCTTTATGTAAATCATTGCCACACTGAAAAAAAAAACAGCTTAGTCAGGTTTGATATAGTACTGTCTGATTAAAAACTCTCTCAAGTCTCCTTGACGTTTTCTTATGCTGTTTTATCCACAGGGTAAAGGAGAACACATTTAGCTCTTTTCTATCTGCCCTGAAACTCAAGCCAGGAATCCTTGTGTGCAGAATGAATTGTTGTTCATCGGGCAGTGCAGTCCTACTTGGCTGTAGAGTAGCTGAAGAGATGCCTCTTGGCTACCGTCCTAGCCCAGAGGGCACATAAGCATTTCCCAGTATTTGGGACAGGAATACAATATATAACAGTAACATATGTGTTAGTGGAGTCTTTGGCCTGCCACATTCAGTGTTCCATGTGTGGTGGATGATGTACATGCCCCTCACAGCCTTTTGTTTCCTCTTGCTCTTGTCCCCAGCTATGCCAAAGAGATTTGCCTCAAAAAGTCAGTCATTTTTTTTTCTGGCAGAACCTATTAATGCAAACACTCTGAATCATTTTACATAGCAGATAACTTACTACACAAAACACAAATTGAAACCAATGCCACTTGTGCTTGTGTTCCCATTCTTACTGGTGTCAGTACAAATTACATTGCTTCTGCTGCTGCCTAAAATAGACCCCTCAAGTTACAAATGCATAGGCGAGACTCATTTTACCATCAAGCAAAACGTGCAAATTGGACAATTCCACAGGTGATGCACAGTGAAACCTGTAACCCCAAACAGTGAAGACTGCAGGCGCATATGAAGTGCGGTTTGTTCAGAAGTGTAGTTAAAGCTGAACATAGAGATCCTTTGGACACATACCTAAATAATACAGGTAAGCTTTCTGCTGAAAAGCTATTAACTAACTTAATCTTCAGATGATATGTAAAACTTAAAAATAACTTGACTCTGTTACAACTGACCAGAAGTCAACAATGGTGAGTTTAGTTTACTGGTGTGTCAGAAGAATGTATTTTCAGACCAGAAAAACTATACTGTTCTTTAAAAAACATACCATGTTTTATCATGCTCACTCTTAAAGATGGGCTTGTAGTATTATTGCTTTAGAAAAAAACAAATGAGAAGTCATTCTACTTTTGGTTACTCTTAGAATTTTACAGCAAACATTTTTGCAAGAAAAGACTTCTTTCTTTCTCCTGTGCATATATGTATTATGGATTTTTTTAGAGACAATAGAATTTATCACAAGCTTTACTTTTAACAAGCTCCTAGTGCTAGAGCAGTTTCATCTTTTGCACATTCTTGTGAAGTTTTCTTTGTTTTAAATTTATACAGATTGTTTCTTCATCACAATTACATCCTTTTATCCTCTGATCCTTGGATCTCACGGAACAGGGATTTAAGTAGCAAGCAGATGTGTTAGCTGTAGAAGTAGTTCTGTTAAATTCAGTGTGACACCACAGACAGGAAAAAACAAATGTGTATTTTGGCAGAAGCAGGCTTTGTTGAATCAGAACAGGTCATGGGATCTAACACAGAATTGCTGAAATTTAGATTATATTAGTTCTGCTTTTAATTTGTTCAACCATAGCAAATCTAAAATGATATAGAACTTTTTAAAATATTCGTGAGCTATAGGAACCGATTTAAATATCAAAACAAGATTTCTTTGTAGGGATTCTTGAAAGTATGAATTAAATTAACGAAATCATGTTCAAGAAATTATTTTTTAATTGAGATGTATCTTAGTTCTGCCTTCAGTTCTGTTAGTTACTGTAAAAAGTAGTAAGAAAATGTAAAGCAGTAAAAGGCATTCAAAAATGGAAAATGGATTCAAATACACAGTGAATCTCTGAAGATACCAGTGTTTCTTTAAAGGGGATTCTACAAGAGCCTGGAGAGAGCAAGGCTACATATGCTTATGTTTGTTTTCATTCTCAGTCATAAAAGAAATAATGCAATCGCTCCTGAATAAACTGGCCAAAGATTGTCTTGGAGGTAAATAAGGAAGAGCAGGAGGTGTTCATATAAAGCACTTAGGGTCACATGGTAGCTTAGAGGCGTTCAAACTCTGTGTTAAATATAGTTAGGTGCAGAAAGCCAAGTATCACGTTGCAAGGAGCGAAGGTCAGCCTTGTAGAGTGGAGAGGCTGGCACTGGTTCTGAAGAGCCCCGAGGCTTCGGCATGGACGAGTGACTCGGTATGAACTAGCGGCTTGCTGCTGTAGCTTAACATGAGATCTCAGCAAGGTTGCCTCCTCAACAAGGTAATTTTATATACAGCTTCTGCATGCAGCATTGCAAAACATATTCTCGTATGCTTGCTATGTTCCTACGTTTTATGAGCATTAAAAAAACAGAAAGGTGCAGAGAAGACCTGCAGTATTTTGGGGGAAGCTGAAGTTGATGTCATAGGGTGAAAAGGCTCAGGTGCTTAGTTGATTAATTCAGAAAGAATAGGTGACTTGTTTCATCCTTAAATAAATTTGTATGGAGAAAAAAATATTAAAGCAGCTTTTAATTTGTGGCAGAAGGTCATAAGAGGAAGCCGAAACCAGAATACCTAAACTTAAAAATTAACAATATACTTTTAATTTTGAGCGCGATTCCCCTTTTCCCACCCAAGAGTTCATCAGGGATAATCTCTAAACGAGGACTTTATGACAGTCAAGTGCTATCTGTAGGGAGATGCAAGGCACAAGTCGGCAGTTGACACACATATCCTTTGTGTCAATTGACAGAGGAGAGGCCACAACACTGTGCTTCAGCCAAGAGATTTGGAGTCAAAGAGGGTTTCTGGAGTCAATGGAGGCTGCTTGAGCAAAGAGCCTGGTAAGATCACAAAATTATTTATTTTTTATGGATTATATATTTTACTCAAATTACTCTTGGGTAAATGAATGAAATTTCTCTAGCCTTAGCTAATGCTGTGCAAATGTTACTAGATGTTTTAATCTTTACTTTTCCTAGAACTCTTTGTGTGTGAATAACTGTGGATTTACTTAAATGATAAGAAGTAGGGTATATGGAGTACTGGGTTAGAGTCCTACGGTAAGATCTCATTAAAAGCTTAAGCTGTGGGAAAGCTACTGTTGATGTAAAATTCACATTAGTCTGGGATGATAGAATACATCTATATTATATTTTTAGAAAAAAAAATGTAGCTATAATCTTCGAATAAAGCTACCTGAGCTTTAAACACAACAGTACTATGAGAAAATAATATATCTCAGAGTTACAGAATAACACACATGTCAGAAAATATACTTAAGGTTTTGTGTTTTTGAAAGAGACCCAAAGTTTAAGGCAACAAATTCAGAAGAAAAGTTGCAAAAAGTTTCAGTCTTTGTTAAGAAGATGATTTAGGATCAAATCCACTTTAAAAGAATATTTGCAAATCAACTATAATTAATATAAAGAATCCCCGCTGTGGCTTTGGAATGAATCTGTTATTCCACTATTGGTTTTTCCTTTCAGCAAGATGCAGTACTACATCTGTGTATGTTTGTAATTTCTTTTGAAGTATATTCCAAGGGTTTATGGAATAAACATGGACAAACAAAACCTGAAAGGGTTTCTGAAAATTTTCTTTAGAAAATAGCATCACCAAAAAACATAAAACACAACAGTTATTTGTTGAATAACTGGCTTTCAAAAGGCCTCTGCGTCTGTTTTTTGTATCTATGTGGGTATGGTATTTTCATTTTGATGTGAATGTGTATAACTGTATTTTTATTGAGAACTTTGTTCCTTGAATAGAGGGAACAATCTTGAATTTAGAGTTTGAAAGTGTGCATGTGAGAAATTAAGATATTTCAGTAAAAAATAAAATAAAAAATCTTTAATTTTAAAATTGAAGAGCATTTTGAAGCAGTTGAAATGGCAAATTGACAAACCTCTGGGTTGAAGCCAATCTTTGTAAAACAACACCAGAAAATAAGTTTAAAGATCTGTCTGAGAACCACAAAAACAAGGGTGTTTTGGACTCAATGACAAAAAGCCAGGCTATGCTAATACAAAACATACTGCATATGGATCAGAGAATAGTGCCCCAAATTGCTAACACACAGCAACATAGAGTCAAATTCCAACATTGTTCTTTCTTTCACAAGCTCATATAGATTTAGAGTAGATATGCTACCTTTCTCCAGCACTGCTTTGTGCAGTTATAAATCATGTTGTGCTTTTGGAGTTTTTTTTCAAAGTTTCACAGAAAGTTTATTTTTACAAATGTTGATAGCTCTAAGTACTCAATTTGGAATAATCTCCATCCCATAGCTTTGTAGAAGTTGTGTAAGAAAGCATAGCATGTAATTATAAAGTCTGCTTTGTCTGGGATACTATAAGTTGACTAAAGAATGTTGTATATGTACTATCTATATTAAAGCAAAACAGAGAAAAAGATGGACATAGTCATCCACTGATCAGCATATGTACTTTAAAAAGTATGCAGAACTTTAGAACAGATTATTTTTTAAGGAAATGACAATTAAATATAGCAATAAAGGGAGAGTAGAACAAAATCCTAAGATAGATTGAGCTGGACTACTCTGATACCTGTCTACCTAAGAACGTAGTAAATCTGATCTAGTTTCAATAAAATATCTATTTTAACAACACATGGGAAACGTTTAGAAGGTAAGGGTTAGTCAAGCATTTTTACTAATTATACACTACTGAATAAAGTATAAAGAACTAATGTAATCACTTTGGCAACAAAAGATGGGAGTATGTTGACAAAATTTCCTAGTTATTGCAAACTGCACTGTCAATATCAAGGTAGAATACAGGAAGAGCTGGGTGACCCTGGGAACTAAAGTATGTAAACAGGATGAAATTCAGTAGTATAAAATGAAAATGAAATTCAAATGTAATGGCATGCAAGGACTGAGAGCAGACTAATAACAAAAATTATGGTTTCAGCCAGAAGTTCATTAGTTGGAAATACAGGCAGATGACTTTGGCTTCCTAGCTAAATTATTTCTGGTAGAATTACAGAAGCATTAATGATATTACACAAAGTTCTAGGGGACCCATCCTTATGTAGTTCTAGTCATTCATATTCAGGAGAAAAACTAATTAAAATGGAGCAGGTGCTTATTCTAGTAGCCCATCTTGCAGAAGCATACCTTAAAAATAATTTGTTAAATCTAGCAGAAACAGACTGAGAAGAAATATGGCTTCTGTCTGAGAGAGGTTATTGTATCTCTTTACAACATGTCCTGCAATGGAAGAAGAATGCCAGGGGAGGCCATGACTCCCAGGATGAAGAAAATACAGAACGACTGGAACTATCTGAACCACAAGAACAAACAGATGAAAAATACAGAGTAAATTTCTGTGGGAAGTTGGAAGAGGATTCCTTACCACTAAAGATCACTTCCTAATAAGGACAGTGAATACCAAAGTAGCTACTTCCAAAATGCATCTTCATTTGTTCTTTAACAGGGTTATGCAGCATGAGTATTTATACTAGCAGGTGGTTTGGATCAATCTGGTGTTTCTTCCAGTCTCTGCTTCTAATTTCTGGATCTGTGAGGTTCAATCTCCAAGGAAGTCTGTGGAATTACTCTGACTGATTGCTCAAAGACTACAGATGTACCCAAATTCAGAAATAATTTTTGAAGCCTGAACCATGATTTTTGTATCACCTTTTTGGAATTGTTTGGTTTAGCTATTGTTTCTGCTGCCTGCAGCACGTATTTTCACTGTACATCTAGGTAGAAGTCTGAGTTGCTTGTTGGAAGCAGGAGTATTATTTCTCTTCACTCTTGAGCTTTGACATTTAGGTGAAGAATGTGAAAAGCTTTATTATGCGCTTGTGAAGCTAAAATTCTGCCTGTGGTGGGAAATAAGTGCTTTATGCCAGCTAGGAAGGTCATATTCCCCTCAAGCACTCTGGCTAAGATTGCTGGGCAGCACCTGTAAAACAAGTCAGACTAGTGTTGCCTCAGCTTTCCTAACTGTCTTTCCCAATGTTTATGCGTATAGTAAATTCCTTACAAACATTTGGAAAGGGAAAAGGAAAAGGAGTACGATTCCACCGGTTCAGTAAGCCTTCTTCAAAGTCACTCTTTGCCATATTACTGATGACTGTTACTTAAGTTTATCCAGCCCCATTTTGTTTACCTCTTTCTTAGATTAGTACAGGTTACCAGACTGGTAGTTCAGGGGCAATTGTCTTGAATTTATGTCTTTCTTTCTAAGCTTTACTGCTTTTCTTCCTTATATACAAGCCTTCTGCTAAGGTTGATGGGAGCTTTGCTTATGGACCTCAAATGTGTACCTGCCAATGTAAACAAAGAAATATGAAAGAGAAACACTATATATGTTATTGTAGCCTGACTCTGCACAACAGAGATAAACTTTTAATGCTGTTACCTCAGTTTTTAGGCAGTCCTAATAATGTTCCTGACCTTGTCCAACATTTTGGAATCCTGCAAGGCACATTGGTGTGCAAGTAGTAGTTACATAAGCCCTTCTGGTGTTCATGTGCTTCCCACAGACCTCTTGGAGCCCTAATGTAATAATTTTCTTCAATAAAAAAACTTGTCTAAGCATTAATCATCAGAGTGTAGCAAGATACTATAGTGTGGTGTGTCAAGCAACCTGCCTGAGTTCAGCAAAGTGCAGTTTGAGATTTTTTAGCACTAGCAGATTCAGGAAGTGGGTTTAACAAATGCCAAAGCTACAGGCTTATTTAACTGTTTAGAAAATCTTGTGAAAACACTTGCATTTATGAATCTTATTCAAGAATCTTTACTATTTTCTGGACTCTCTTATTTTTGTCTGTCTTTCTAAACTCCTGGAGCAAGTTAGCAAAGATCAGCCATGCAGCTGCCATAACACTTGAGGGTTGACACTGCAGCTGAGCTGAACTAACCAATGCTTCTGTAAAAGACAGAGTCTGTTCTCCCACTCCTCCCTCCCCACCTTTATTTCTGCTTGCCAGCTAGGACCACTTCCTTGGCACTAGCTTTGGGATTCACTGAAATTTTTGTCAAGGTCTTGCTAGCTTGACAGTTGTTTTTTTTTTTATTAAATAATTGTCATTTTTATGTTGAGATGGCACATGGATGAGTGGGAGCATGTATAGAGTCACAAGGAACGTAGAGAAAGTTCAGTCTTCCTACTTCTTTGATAGCTCAGCTCTGATGTCAGAATACCCCAGGTGCAATCTCAAGTATATCATATGCTAACCACCAAGAGACTAGATAGTGAGAAAAGAGTGTGAAGGTATGCTGGATATTCTTCATAATAGAATTGTAAGTGGAAAATTAAGAGAGTAATCTGAAGAACAGAGCTAGCCATTAGATCAAGAAAAAATGCAGGAGTTAAAAGTAAAGAGCTGCACTGACAGTGGGGGCCTTGTCCCATATATTTTTTATAGCACATCAGCTGTGTCCATCTTGCTGGTGCAGTGCTGCTCTGCAAGAGGAGCTGGGACCTGAGTAGGGTAGCGATACAGGCAAAGGGAGCAGCTTCCCTAGGGAGGGCCCAGTGCCACAGTTCTTGAAAGGCAATCAGAGCTGGCCTAGGGATGGCAACCACGTTCAGCCAACAGTCCAGATCACCAGATAAAACCATACTGATAAAAAAGGCCTGAGCTTAGGCCAAGAATTCAAGTGGAAGGGTCAGGACCTGGATGTGTATTGGCAGGGTGCATGGCCTGATGCAGGCATGGCTGCAATGCTGCTGTAACATAGCTCAGGTGGGGATCAAGCCTTAGCTTCGAGCCTTAGCTTAAAAGTCACACAGAAGTGAAATGGGGAAGAGCCTCCACTGAGCCTTCTTAGCAGAGCTTTCTGGAAGAACTGCCTTCAAATCTGGCCACTTGCACCATTATGTAATAGTGCCTGAAAGCTTTATCAAAATATGCGTTCATACAGGGCAGGAACTTCAGTGCAAGCAATAAAAGTTGTCACTTTTTTGACAACAGGGAGATACAGGGAACTTTTTGTCTTCCAGTGTCTGCTGTCTGATTTTTTCTGTTCTCCCTAGGATAGATGGTAGATCAAATAGTGCTAGTATAACTCCAAACACTATTTGCTTTCTCCAGAAACAAGATGATGTTTGGAGAGAGAGAAATAGTTTCTAACAGTGGGATTTACCCAATGCATAAGGATGATGGCATCACTGATATTATCTACTTTTACATACACTATATAGAACATTCCCACAGATGAGCTACACTGCACTTGCAACACAGAAAGTCTTTTATGATTTCTGAATGGGAAAGCTAAGCTACAGCTATTAGGTGCTTCCTTTCATGTATTCATCAACTAGACATCCATAACAGAATTTATGTTAGTTTATATGGGATTGTGGTTCTAATGCAGATATTCAGAGCTTCAAAAAAATGTATATAAACTAGAAAGCATATATTTTTAATAAATTCTGGGTCTGTCCTTCACTTACTAGCATATGCAGGCCAATCACATGGCTAATGAATAGTGAGTAATTCATGATGTTATTTAAAGAAAAAGAAAAAGAAAAATCTTGTCTATAAACTTCTAGCCTTTCAAGAAGAATGTACTTGTCAAGGTTGTAGTATGGTGAAATTGTTCTCTTAAATAAATTGAAATAACATATTTGGTCCCTTGAAATATTTTGGATGATCAGAGCTCTCTGCTGACTTAATTTTAGAGAACTGTTTCATATATTTAGACTTGTGCTTTAATATACTAAAACTGTACTTAGTCCACATGACTGAGGACAAAACTATAACCTCACCCCTGCTGTTACTTAGTAAATAATTATGTGGTTTGCCATATGCTTCTGGTCTTGACCTTATCTTATAGATTATCACTGATGTAGTTCTTCCTTGATGCTGCTTCCTGTGATGTGTTCAGTAAAATTGTTTCCAGAAATATATTTTATCCCAGTACCTTTCAGATCAGTCAAGGCTAGGTTACTGTAGTGGAAGAAAAAAAAAATGTTCTTGAGTCATTCTTAGCAGTCTACAATGTGTACATGACTAATCTTATTTTGCAGTGTTTGGTGCAGAAATATGAAAGAAATATTCTCAAAGTGTCGCATTTTTACAGTTTAGAAAATGTGTCTTTTGAAATTACATTCAAATGTAATTTTTATTATATAAATGTCAGAATTTCAAAGGAATTCCTTTATATACACTGTCATATAAATGTGTGTGTGTTTTTTTTTTTTTTTTGTATTGTGGCTTTATTATCTCATTTCTACTTTAAAATCAACTTTAGAGTCCTTGATGTTGCTTTTGACTGTTAGGGTAGAAAGTTTCAAAGTATGAAACATCTTTTTTAATATAAATTTTCTCAGATGAAGATATTCTCTCTGGAGATATATTCAAGATAAGATTTATTCTGTATTTGAGTAGTAACAACCAAAAATAGTGCCTTTTCTAAAGAGTATTTATCACTAAAGCAACTGCTCATACCTACTGATTGCTGATATCTTTTACATTTGTAATTAGATTTAACAGGAGCTCAGCAGCAGCAGCAACTTCTGTGGCAGTTTTTCTTTTCTATGTGTAAACATGAGGTGTCCTATTTCCCTCTTTTATTGTATAAGGAAAGAGAGAGTGACAGAGAATGATTCAAGAAAAATGGCATGATTTTATGAAAATTTCATATGCTTTAGCCTGTGAAGTGCAGTTATTATAAATCAGATTTTAAGAATTTGTTGTTGAGTTTAAAATGATTGAGCTTATCGGGAATTTTGAGAAGAATAAACCTGAAGACAATATGATGTCTTCTGAAACAACTTTTTAAGCAAACATTTGTGGATGATATTTACATTATACTAATGTGCTTGATTCAGGATAGAATGATATACATATATAGCCAAGACTGGGAATAAAATAAGAAATCTAAGCTGTTTATAGGTCCTCCAGAGTTCCTCAGCTGTGTGCAAATACAGGATGGGATGGGAAGCCTTTGGGCACAACAGCTGTCCTGGGAATCCTGCATTACTGCTAGCAAGATCCACTCAGCACTTGCCTCTGTTGTGCCAGATGTATTCAGCATGTGGGCCTCCCTTAAATGTCCACAACTGATTTTGTTGCATCAGCTTTCTATCAACAAACTGAGGCACATGAAACTGGAAAGGAACAAGAGAGGCTGGCTGCCTAACCACAGCATCAGCTGATTTGCTTACTGCTGTGGCTCTGAGACTGTAGCACTCAAAAATGCAAAATTACCTCTTTTCACTGAGAACACAGCTGAGCTGTAGAGCAGTGGCAACACTGAGATCCCACTAGCATCTGCTGATAGACCACATACATCTTCCTTCAGGTTCTGAACATCTAGTAATGGGTTACTAATCTCATAATGTGGAAGGCTTTTCTGGAATTTGGCCATCAAATTTTTGTTAAAAATATGAGGCTCATTATCTTAGTGTTGACAAGTTCTATTCTTGTACCTATTCCTGTCGGTAAGTGTAATACAGTAGTACATCTACAGCACAGGCAACCATAGGTAATAGGAATCTAGGTCAGCAAATTCATGTATTGACTATAAATCTCATTGCAAGGAAAAAAATTAACATCATAGTCTGCAGGGAGAGTCTGAGGTACTGAAATGTGTGAATCACAATCTTTTACAAAATATCTAGTAGTGCTGAGCACAAATTGCTTAGAGTAACTGCTGAGATACCTGAGTATGATGCAGTGTTCTTCCAGAGTCTATTCCTAGCAAACATGATGAAGGCCATACACTGGCTGTTTGGTGTGTTGGTCACTTCCGTGCTGGTGTCACTGCTGCCTTCTAGAGACAGGACATGACCAGAGAGGCCAGAGCTATCAGGTGCAATGTGCCTGGAGTATACAATTGGAGCTGAGCTTTGCTCTATAGAGCACTGCAGGTCTGCTTTTTTGTCAGCTCATGATGCACCCACCCAAAGTAAGGACTCCCCTTTTGGGCAATAGGATGTTAGTGTTTGAGTGAAGAGATTATTACACATGCAGCCTGGAATGCCTTACGAGAAGAAGTGGCATGATTTGACAGGGTTCCTGGCCTCCATCTGAAATTATTCTTTGGAATAAAGCACAGGACAAACCTGCCAGTCCTTGCTGATCTCATCAACCTCCTCCACTTGGCCAGAGCATCTCTGTCAGTCCTGCATGTGTGTACTTGCTAGCTCATGTGGTTTTCCTTAGCGGCCCAAAGCATATTCAGCCAGCATTGCAGTGGAGATTTCATTCTTAGAGCATGACTAGGCATGCCACTGTGCTTCTGTCTTCATTCAGGAGTTTGCTCCATCCTTTGTGGAGTCATCTGGGGTCTCAGAACCATGATCTTTAGAATCATTTTGGGATCCTTCAGCAAGTCCTGTCCCTCTATATCAGATCATAACAAGTAGACTCATTGGAGATCTGTGGTTGTTGTTTGTTGACTAAACCATCAGAAGGATCCTTCCAGAGGTAAGGAGATCTCTTTGTATGTGGGCCAGCAAGCAGGCTGGGTGGATGCCAATAAGCTCAGCAAGATAGAGATTCCTTGCCAGAAGGAGGAAAGGTTGTCCCAGCTGGATGAATTTAACTGTTAATCACATCTCATTGTTTCTGAGTTGTAAACATAGATGGATTGATGATTAGGGGAGATGTTGGGACACTGGTGTACCTTGGTAAAAGGAGGCCTACAGATGCCAGATGTTTTGTCACTGCCCTGTGAGGAGATATCAACAAGGTATCCTGGAAGCCCTCATTATTGTCCTCTATCACATTATGGTAATATACAGACTCCATAGTTCTTTGCATTCTGAGGACCCTAGCAAGAGTTCTTCCTCCCCACTCCTCTTCCAGCTCCTGCCTTCAGTTTGTAATAGTCATAGTATCCTTACTTTTGTCTTACATTGATATCCAGTCCATTTGTGGCATTTAGGAAACAATGCTGATGTAATAGGCAGCTTTTTCCAAATGGTGATCTGCACAAACTTCACAGATTAGGTAAGGAAAGTACAACATCCCACGAGCCCTTTGCCTTCAATCCCAGGATAATGCATTGCAACATGTTCTCCACTGTGCACAGGGAAGCTGTGGAAAGCATGATAGGCATTGGGCACTTGTGAGGTTTCACTGTTGGCACTGTCAGGGAGTGTCTTGAATGTGCAGAAACTTGCCTCTATTCAGAGTATGACTGCCAGAAATGCTCTGGTACTTTGAATGTAGAAGAAGACTGGGCATCCTCCATCTCTTCCAGGATTTCTTCTTCTTGCTGGCAGCACAAAATGTTCCCTTCTTACATTAGATTATGAAACTGTCTTGAGCTAATACATAATCAAAGAATTATATCCTTTTGACAATGAACAGCAGGCCTATCCACTGTATAGATTGTTTTACTGCTTTTCTTTTTCTTCTTTTTTTTTAATCAAAACCTTATTCAATCCCCCTGAAAGCTTACATTTTAGTCTGGCAAACTTCAGACATTAATCTTTCTGCTGTGGTCTGGAAAGTATCCCTAGACTCATTCCCAGAATGTTTGTTCACTTTCTCATCCAAAATGTGCACCCTATTGATGAAGCTAAAAATTTAACCCAATCATGGGTACTGTTTTTCATGATACCAAAAAAACTGCATGTGTTTTAATTTAGAATCATAGAATGCTTAGGGTTGGAAGGGACCTCTAGAGATCATCTAGTCCAACCCCCCCTGCACACGCAGGGTCACCTAGAGCACGTGGCACAGGACTGCATCCAAGTGGGTTTTGAAGATCTCCAGAGAAGGAGACTCCACAACCTCTCCGGGCAGCCTGTTCCAGTGCTCTGTCACCCTTACTGTTAAGAAATGTTTCCTTAAGTTCCTATGGAATTTTTGGTGTTTCAGTTTCCGGCCATTTCCTCTAGTCCTATCAGTGGCCACCACTGAAAAGAGACCATCACCGTCCTCTGCACTCCCTCCCTTGAGGTACTTATAGACACTGATTAGATCCCCTCTCAGCCTTCTCTTCTCCAGGCTGAACAGGCCCAGCTCCCTCAGCCTCTCCTCATAGGGCAGATGTTCCAGGCCCCTGATCATCCTTGTGGCCCTGCGCTGGACTCTCTCCAGCAGCTCCACATCCCTCTTGTACTGTGGAGCCCAGAACTGGACACAATACTCCAGATGCGGCCTCACCAGTCCAGAACTGGACTCAATACTCTGCAGATCTCCCGGCTTTGGCCTTAGCCGCGGGGTTATTCCTCCCCAGGTGCAGGACCTTGCACTTGGCCTTGTTGAATTTCATGAGGTTTTTCACTGCCCAGTTGTCCAGTCTGTCCAGGTCCCTCTGGATGGCAGCTCAGCCCTCTGGGGTATCAGCTACTCCTCCCAGTTTGGTATCATCAGCAAACTTGCTGAGGGAGCACTCTGTGCCTTCATCCAGGTCATTGATGAATAAATTGAACAGGACTGGACCAAGGACTGACCCCTGGGGGACCCCGCTAGCTACAGGCCTCCAACTAGACTCTGCACCGCTGATCACCACTCTCTGGGCCCTGCCATCCAGCCAGTTCCTAATCCACCTCACTGTCCACTCATCTATCCCACACTTCCGGAGCAAACAGTTAAATTTACTTGGACAATAAATACATACATAGCTTTCTTCATAAAAATACAGATTTTAATTTTGCTAATTTGTCTGATACACTTGTGTTCTTCCATTCCCATCCCCCAACACACTGTTTCTGATATCCTATAGATTTGTTGACCTGCAGGGAATAGGAGAGACTCTCGGCCTGTACCAAAGGGCCAAGAGTACTTTTAATGAGGGTGCATACTTTTGCTGAGACACTGTGTCAGAGCAAGTGTGTATTCCCCATTTTGTACAGCTCTCAAGACAGTACTCAGACAGCAGCTATTTTGCTATGTACAAACAGTGTCTGCGTGATTTATGCCTGCCTTCTTGAGGGCTGCATTGACTTCTTAGAGTTTTGAAGTAAAAAGTCTAGGTTCTAGATATATACTCACAAACCTTTTAGCAACCAGACCCTGAGAAATTATGATTTCAGGTACTTAAAAGAAAGGATCTTTTACTTTTTTTCTGTCTGTGACATTTATTACTTTGATTTACATCACCTTCAGCACAATGGAAATTATGTTAAAATGTTTTAAGGCATCCATTCTCTTCCATCAAAGCACCTCTGTTTTGGTTAATGGATTTCAGAAAGCTGCAAGTTCCAAGTAATGTGTAAATGATGCTTGACATGTTATTCTTTTTGGTTGCTGCAGTAACATCACAGTAAACTATGTGTTAGTTACTGATCTGGTCCAGTAACTGTCTTATTTCTACAGCATGGTTTACACATTGTGAACACTACTAGAAACAAAGGCTAAAACAGACAGTTGGTTATATAAGCAGTTCCAGGTAAAGAATATACATAAGAAAGCACTACTGTGATAAGCTGTAGAACTGGGTCTGTAAATGGAGATTCAAATGTAAGCCTGCAAAATTTCCTCATGTCCTCTTTGCCTATGCAAGTAGATTATATTGTATACATATGCAATGAAGAGAAAACATGCTTCAAAAATATGCAAGAGGAGGGAGGTAGTTTGTGATGATGTATGGATGTGTTCCGTAACTGTGATACGTGGTCATATGATGTTGCTGTATTTCTATGTTCCTTTTTCTTCTGTATATAATACAGATTTTAGAAAAATGCAAGAGAGAGATTATATCAAGCAACAACTCTCAAAATTTCATTTCATAAAAAATGAGATAATAAGGAGCACCAGCAAAAAAAAAAAAAGAAAAAAAAACTAAAAATACATTCTGAATGTTTAAATAAGTTCTGTGTTTAAGTAAGTGGTATTATTTTATTAGAGGTACTGTGATGTTTTGAATTTTGTTATAGACAAGGAAACATACCCTAAACGTAAAGCCATTAATTTATTTTTCTTATAACTGAATTCTTCACATCTGATCAAAGAATTATTATTAGTCCATATCTACTTGTTACAGAAAAGAAGAAAAAGAAAACAAAGAACACACTTTCAGAAAAAGTTGCAATAATAAAGAATACAGCTAGAAGTTGTTAGGCACACAGTCCCTAATATCTACTTTTCTTGTCTGCTATTACACATACCCTACACTGCCTCTCTGCTCCATAAGGTCCACAACGATGCTGATGGTGGAGTTATTTACACTTCTTTGCTCGAAGGAACAAAATATTACTATTGATGATTTCTTCTTCCCCTTCTTCAGGATATGCTATTTTGATTTCTTCTTCCCCTTCTTCAGGATATGCTATTTCTTCAGTGGTCTGCTAGTCAACATTACATCTGCATTCACTATCCTTTTTACATATTTTGGATAATTGTTCTTCATTGTTACCCCTAGACTTGCTTTGTCTTAGCTCAGTATAACCTGGTGAGTTGTTAGTAAATGGCAAGTGACTGGTGACCATTGGTGAGTTGTTTACAGTGTTGGGGTCTGCGGTGTCACCGTGTGCCCCTTCACCATACTCCTCTACACCAGGTACAGGTGTACATGGCTGTACTGCATCCCCTGACCCCGTATTCAAGGCCTTCGCTGTCATACCAGGACTGTACTTCCCTACCCTGTATCATTATGCTTATCCTAAATATTTAATTGTAGGCAGCATAATTACTTGTTATTTCAGTCTGCAGAACTAATGGTTACACTATTCAAGTGTAATAAAAAGTAAAGCAAACAAGCTAATGCAAAAAGCAGGCAAAGACAAGTTCAGTGCAGGCCTGACAAGCCCCAGTCCTGAGCACTTGTAAAGTCAGTACGAAGCCTATGGTGTGTTATTGACACTGGCAGTAGTGTGTTTATCGAGCTGCAGGGCTATAATAAAAGCAAGTTATACCTTTAGCAAAAAAAGTCTTAAATCAAAATTTGGATGGACATGATTGTTTCAGTTTGCCAATCAAGTAAATGCAAGATAGCTGTAGGAAGGATTGTGAGTACTGCCATTCCTGAAATAAAAGAATTGAAGCCTTTGTTCACTTAATAAACTTTTACCTAAGTATTGCATCTGCAGTTAACTTCTATCAGTTACAGTTCACCAGAATGAGAAAGAGGTCTAGCCATAAAATAGAAAGGAACTTGGTTACCCCAAAGAAGTTACACTATAATTAGTAGTTAGCTTCCAAACAGTTTTATAGTGTAGGATGCTGCTAAATATGTATGTTGTATGGGTGCAACTTTCATGTAGCTTTCTTCACTAATCTCTAAGTCAACTGTTGCTCTCTTTGCATGTTTTTTTTTTTCTTATTTGGAGATATATTTCTACTTAATGTGGTAGAATTATTCAAATTAAACTTGGTGCAAGTGACAGTGACATCAGAAAGGATACTCCAGGTCTTTTGCCAGTCATTCAAAGTCTTCTTCATAAAATTTACTGAGTTGTTTTTTTTTTAATTTGAATTATGCATTTTTTGATATTTTGCCCAATGAAGTAGGGAGATACTGAATGGAAGTCAGGTTTGCATCTGCAGCTATTATTACATTCAGTGAAACTTTTCCACGTTTACTAATGAGAATAAAGACATGATTGAGAAAAAAAAAAAAAGAAAAATGAAAAGAGGAAGAGGTTAAAGTGTACATGGGGTTGGTATAACAAGGTAAAATACCTCTGTATTTAATTTAGATCAGTGCTTGCCATTTTCTTATTATTGATCACAGAATCACAGAACCACAGAATGGTTAAGGTTGGAAGGGACATCTAGAGATCATCTAGTCCAACCCCCTGCTCCAGCAGGGACACCCAGAGCACGTGGCACAGGGTGGCATCCAGGTGGGTTTGGAAGATCTCCAGAGAAGGAGACTCCGCAACCTCTCTGGGCAGCCTGTGCCAGGGCTCAAATTGCAGCATTCCAGTGCTCAATGCTTGATCATTGCTAGAGATAAGCTAATGGCACACAGATACTTCTGTCTAACCAAAAAGGAACATAAAGAAGTGGGTGAATATTTTACTTGATTTTTTTTCCACATGCTGTTTGTAAGTGACTGATTAAAACCCAGTATAAGTGCTTGGATTCAGTATTGCCGATGTACTTTGTTTACAAGTTAACTACAAAGTTTACTTGCTTTATTTGCCCTTTTTTTTTTAACCAATGGCTGGTTTTATTTCTGTTTCTGTTTATTTTCTGGTGCAAGGTGGAGTTCTTTTTTTTTTTTTTTTAATTCCATTTCAATTTTCATGGAATATTTCAGTGCTTAATTTGATGTTTGGCCCTTTAAGTAGATCCTGATAGTGTCATGGAAGAAATAATTCTGTAATTAATAGAGTTTCATCTTGGGTCTGAAGAATTAGGTTAAATATATTTAGTCTTTGTATAGCTAGTAAATTATTTTCTATTTAATCTTGAGTTGCTGATTTTCTTATACTCAATAGCACTAGTTTTGACAGGCGTAATTATTGCAGATAGTTTTTTAAGTGTTGTAAGTAGTCTTACAGACACCACTGGTTTGTTGTAATGTCACTGTTAGAGTATGTCAGAGCGGCACTTCAGGCAGTCACGGTTCTGCTGTAAGAATAATTTAAAGCCTGCTCTTTTTCTCTCAGAAGCAGATGTAGTATTTAGCTAAATGGAGAAGAGAGAGAACAAGAAGGAGAATCTGAGCTCTTAATACAAACCTTAATGAAAATTTAGCTTTCTAAAACTTTTATTTCCTTAATACAAGGAAAGATATTAAGATTAGATTAGATTACAGAATCACACAGAATCACAGAATAGTTAAAATTGGAAGGGACCTCTAGTCCCTTCCTTGGGTGATGATTGCTGAGATCATGTAGTCCAACCCCCCTGCTCCAGCAGGGACACCTAGAGCACGTGGCACAGGGTGGATTTGGAACATCTCCAGAGAGGGAGACTCCACAACCTCTCTGGGCAGCCTGTTCCAGTGCTCTGTCACCAAATAACGTTAGATAAATATCTAAATATTAGATTCTGACTAAATTAGCTTCTAAAACAGCTTAAAGATATCTAGATTTCGTGCAGATGTCATATTTATCCTCTCCCATCATCCTATTCAAATATGATCTGCTACCCTGATCTTACATCACAGCAGTCGGGGTTTTATTGGTAACCTCTTTATTAGGTGCAAATAGTCAAGCAGAGTAGAACAAGATAACTATATAAATTAGAGTGTGGAAGTCAAAAAGTTACCCAATTTCACAATTAATATGCTATTGAAATTAAAACAAAGCTCTGGCAATTAAGAGACTATTACAAGCTTGTGGCAGTTACCACGGAGAAGCAGATAGAAATCATGCTGGAAAGCTTAGCATGATGAAAGACAAGATGTGCCTAGGAGGGTAGGTTACCTTCAGATAGGCAGAGTCTTCTGAAGAGTCTTCTTCCTGTGAAATTTCCAGAAGTCTGTAGCTGCCTAGGAAGGATTGAAGTATGTAAATCCAGGAGTTGCAAAAAACAAGTGTTCGCCTTTTGATTTTGAAAGTTCTCTGAAAGGGTGTTTAATCTTAGGCTTCTGCATGTGTGCTGGTGGGGAAACTAGAAAGACAGGCTCCACTCAGCATGCTGAAAACATGCCAGATTCATAGCAATGGTCTACTCCTTCTTTTCCAAAGGATAAAATATGTTCCTTACTTAGAAATGAAGATCAAAATTTGAGTCCTATATGCAGAGGTGAAACAAGCCGTTTTTATGGTTAGGACACACTTCTGCCTCATGTGTCAGAGGCCTTAGGCTCTTCCCAGGGCAACCAAAACTGCCTCTGTTTGGTGGCCCATTGCTGTAGCTGCCTTCTTCCCGGGCAGCAGGATCACCAGCAGCTGCCAGGGAGCTGGATCAGCATCTGCATCCACCTGCCAAGTCTCCTTCTTGCTCTGCCTTTTCTACAGCTCTTCCTCTGTTTAGATCTGCAATACAGTGGAACAAAATCAAAACTTTGGGCAAAACTCCACAAAACTATTGTTAGGTCTTACGCGCAAGTGTAAGAGATTTGCTCTATCAGCCAACAAAAGCTCTACATTTTACTACTGTGCAAGAAGTGGCTGTTGCTTTTAGACGCAGTTGCACGTTTTCTATGAGAGGGGCCTAGTTCACCTTATATGCATTATCTTGTTTAAATATAAATCAAGATTAAAAGGATACTAATTAGAGATATTCTGAGCATTTTTGGAAGATAAGGTGTGTAATGACTGCAGATTTTTTTGTCTCTAAAAATGCCTCCTTGTATTTTTAAGTAGACTTTTGTTCCCTTGGCCACTTCCCGAGGCTTTTTTTGTTCAGGTTTTCCTTTTCTCTATGCCTGCTGTATAGAGGATGCAAGATCATTTGAAAGTTAGTATGCCACAATAATAAAATTAAAAATACGTTATCATGAGCTGCTTTATTTATAGCTATTTCATGTGGTATTCTATTTATCTTTTTGGTAAATGTCTACATTCAGAACTAGCAGTCTTCCTGCATTAAAACAGCATTCCTCTATTTTATCTGCTCCTTATTTTATTTTTTATTCATTGTTTGAGAAAAAAATAGGTTTAGCTGAATGTATCAATGTTTTTGTGACTGAGTAACAGACTGCAGCCAAAAATTTAAAGAAAATATTTTAGAAACTTTAAAAAGATGTATTACCTATAATAATACATTCCATTGTTTTGAGTGAAGTTTTCTCAATCCTGAGCACTAGTGTTACTTGTGGGGAGGATAGTGAAGGTTTGCATGTAGCAGCCTTGACTTCTTTGATATTTAGGTTCACTTTCTCATCTCATTTTTAGGCTAGAATTAGTCTCTGTTCTGGGTTTCATGTATACTTCATATGCATATACTTCCTCTATAAGTATTTCTTAACATATTTTCTTGTATTGGAGCCTCCTTTGTTTGATCTGCTTTCTTTCTACTTGTCTGGTCTTTGCCTGGTCCTTCTTAGCAACAAGGCATTTGAACAACCAAGGCGGCCTGACAGTTTCTTCTTGTTCTGACTTTAGTGCATTAACATGACACAGAGGAGAGAAGCTTGCTCTACTCTACAAAAAATCTAAGACTGGTGACAATAAACAGTAGTATGTTTTCTGGCTGGCAAATAAAGAGTTTCGCTACATCTGCAGAGTGGAGACAGTAAAAAGAAAATACTTTCTTTGTTACCTCTTGGCTGCAGAACATCTTGTAACTGGGCTTTACCCCGCTCGTGTACATAAATCTGAGGGTTTCTTTTCCTAGTTGTGTAAATCATTAACAGAACAGTATGTGTGGTCAGTAGTCAGCTTATGTTTTTAGTAGGTAGTGCTTACTTTTATCTAGGGCATGTGGTTCCAGCACAGCATTAAACTGGTAAAGGTTCAAATTCAGCAACACCTCATTTCTCGCTGCTGATACGACATCTGAAATTCTATATTTTTATATGCAATAATTGCTCAAAATAAACATACCATTTATTTTTTCCTAAAGACAAATCCAGCTACTGAAAAGCAGCTCATGCACAGAATCTGCTTAAACTAATCTTCTTTTCCTGCTTCACCCTCTGCACCTGGAGCCATTCCACTCAGACCCTGTGCTCTCTTAAGTAAAATGTAAGCGGCTTTCAGGACCTTTGAGGGCCTATGCTCACCCGCTGCTCCTCGTGCCACCCCTTCCCGTGCTGGCTCGGTTCGCTGCCGCTGTGCTGTTGTCGGTGGCTCAGGTTATTGTTCTCTGCCTGTTGCTGCTTAGCTCTGTGCAAACATTTTTCACTTTTCCCTTTCTTTGTATAAAAGACATGCAGCAAGTTAATTCTTGATCTGTCCGGTAAAGGCAGCGAAGGTTTGAAGTTAATACCTTCAGTTTTGTCATGCGGGGTTTACTGCTTTTACAGATTTTTTTTTTTTTTTTTAATGCCAGAGTCACTCTGCAAGTTCTTGGTTTCCAGGTACGCTTTCATCTGCACCTATATCTTCTTGGAGTACTTCTAAACTCCTTCCTAGATCTTTCTTAGCTTGTAGTACATTAGCCATAGGAATGCATCTGAGCCTGAAATTTGAAAAATAGCGTGTCAAACTAACTGCAATGCTATGCAATTGATTATATTACTAACATATCAAGATTATTACGTAGCCCAAAAAATAATTTACATTAGTTCATTTATTTCCTAAAAATCATTTTACTATGTAGTAACTTAAAAAATGAATAATAAAGGTAAAGCAGATATTTTATAAAAATAAGATCATGTTCTAGGTTTGCATAAAAGAAGCAATATATATTTGCCATGTAAGATTTGACAGGAGAAGAACTCTCCAATTTTTGTTTTCAGCCACATTTAATGTATGTG
>NW_010583637.1:251349-295180 GCF_000705375.1 Tinamus guttatus
AGTCTGTGAAAAATTAGGAATCTATTATGAAATTTTGAGGGGAAATTATAAGTTTTTATGATATTTTTGGTATTGAGATTACCTCAGTGAGGTTGAAATTAGTTGTTTACAGTAAGGGGGTATATAATGTCTCTGCTTTTTTAGGTAAATAATTGCTTACTTACCTGAATAAGGGGAAGCACCTGGAAAATTATACTGGCTGTTGCTACATGTTCTTCTAGATTCTTTAGAGAAAATGTAGAATAACAAGCCCAACCAGCAAAGCAAAGAGCAAACGCGCAGATGCTGGCATTCAAAAATGCACAAAGCAGATGTGTCGAGAGAAGAGTCCCAAGGACCTGCAAGGAAGAAAGGGAATGCTTTCTATTAAATTTGAGCCTGTTAAACCATGTGACTAATGCCACAGCTAGCTAAATGGAAGCAGTCCTGAAAAGTTTGTAAAATATATTAAAAGGATTTGAAACATCTCAGAAATTCAGAAATGATGTAAACTACAGAGGTTAAAAAAATAAATGAAGCAAGACTTTACGTAAAGGCTTTGATACTTCCTTCTAATTCTGTTTTTTTTTTCATGGTATCTGAGTAAAAAGAGGTGTGGTTAGATAGCCTGGTCAAAGCTGCAGTGTTTTCATATGTCAGTCTGCCCAAAGAGAAGGTTTATTGCATTGGCTGTGATACCTTGGAGGCCAGCAACGTTCCCAGGAATGTAAAGCGGGACAGCTCCATTTTATCAGAGTCCTACAACAGCCCACGAGGAGCAACTTTGTGACAGGGCAGGCAAAGGTAAAAATCAGTTCAGACTGCACAGAAATCAGGAGCACACAGGTCCGGTGGGCTGTGATACAGCCTGACGGTCAGGTGAGCTGGGGAAGACTTACCTGGCACCAAGAGACCTACCTCGTATGGAATAATTTGAATTGTTAAGTAGGCAATACTGTTTGAGTGTGATGCCTGTGATTATCTTTCCACTGCATTGAACTGAGTCTCTAACAAATCAGAAAAGAGTAAGCCAAACTTAGAGGAGTGTTTTGCTTTTTTTTTTTTTTTTAAGTAAGGTTTTAATTTCACTATTTTGTGCTTCAGGGCAATTTTCAGTTTCATTAGAATTAGCACTGTGGCTCTTAATGGTCTATTTATTAAGACAATGGGGAAAGACTACATAAGAATTTGAATTTGGGTTTTCTTTTCTGTTGCTTATACACACAAACACACAAAAAAAGGAGATAATTATTTTTATCTTCAAGTCAACTAAAAACTAAAGATACTACCGGAACTGTGCTGCATTCATCACATTAGATTTGGCATAATCCCATTTCCAGACTGCTTCAAAGTACATTGCATGGGCTTATTTAAAATAAGAACACATTAAGTTTCTATCTGATAATTTTTGAATCAGACAGCAACTCTTTTAAAGTTTCTCTCAAGTATTCACGAGCCACTTGTATCGTCTTCAACCGTGCTTTACTGTTTCATGTAAAAAAGGGCATTTCACTTTTTATGCAATTAAAATAAAATCCATCACCATCAGCAAAAATTGCAGAGCTTACAACCCATTAGCACAGATTTTATATCCAAAGAAAGTGGAAAATGAACATGAGAAACTTGAAATTCAGGGTGTTAAAGTCTGAGAATAATGAATGGATAGTTAGTTATCGTTAGTACAGTTAGTTAGTATAACTCCTTTAACTTCAGAAGTTTTAAACGTAAGCATTTTTGTCTAGTGTCTTATTTGACAAACAATCTTTCTGTAACAGGCCCCATTCTTAAAAAGCTGGCCAGAGTTTAGCGAAACGTTTCTGCTGCCCAGTAAATTACCCCTTATTCTGTAACTAGGGATAGATCAATATTGCAGAGTATGTACATCTATGGAGAAAAAGACCATGGTATTAAAAGGAATGGATGAGACCTGGGAACATGCAGGTCTTGTAAAAAAAACTCAATGAAGAATTAATTTTCACATATAACTTTCACTTTAGACAATAGGCAGCTGCATCAAGAAAGTCCTACTTATCTTGCCAGCTCTTAGGAAGTACAATTTTTGAAAGCAGGAAATGTTCTTGGATAATTCCAGACACAAAGTTTGGACAGGCTTTGCTTTAAGAGTGAATTGCCATTTTTTGTGTCCACTTATTCATGTGTAATTTTTAGAATGTTCATCCCAAACTGTCTAGGGAAGGCTGAAAATATTGTACTAGCCAAAATGTAAAGTCCTTTTTTTAAGCGTATTATGAAATGCATATTTTAAGCCAAAGCACCAGGATAATTGCATTATCTGCTATTTCTCCTGAGAGTGTCATAGCCAACAGGGAGGTTTGCATTGTTGGTTGAACCCATAGTACTGCCACGGAGAGCAACTACTTTATTTGTAGCAAATGGGCATCCTAGTGCAGCCGTGCAAATAGGTTTGAGAGAGTAGCTCAAAATGCACAGTGTAGCAAGGCTAACAGCTAAGAATTAAGGTATGACATGGTAATTATCTCAAATGTAGCTATTTTTAATATTATGGGGTTTTTTTTTAGTTGATTGCTGTTGCAGTTGACAGTTTTATGGGAGACAACATAATTTATTCAGGTTTTCGCTGTGGAAAAGTTAGTCAGAAATATTGTATTAAGTTGAGATTACCATGAAGAAATAGCGCTGGCTTTCTGGAATTGTTTTTTATGGGTTATGTGGATTTTACCTTCTTTTGTAAAAATACAGATATTCATTTTAAGCTCCTGTGGACATACAGGCTTTGATGTAGGTCAAGTGCACTTTTCATTGTTTCTTAATGGTTTCTGATGTGACTGAAGGAATTACAATTTGGAGGTTAAAATATTTTCATTCGCTTGTAAGAGGGAGAAAGGGTCACAGACATTACAGCAGCTTGAATGGATATGTAGTTACTGCACCGGGGGGTTAATATAACATTCAGATGCCTATATTCCAAGAAAGTAAAAGTCTTGGAACTTGGCTAAAAAGAAAAAGCAGAATGTTTTCCTAGTGGCAACCATCCAGTACCTACAAGGTGGCATTGAAGAAGATGAAGCACTTCTTTACAGCAGTGCATGGTGGGAAAAAAAACAATAGGTGTATTTTGCAACAAGAGAGATTCTGCCTGGATATCTTCACCATGAGGACAGTCTACCAGTGGCACAAGTTGTCCTGGAGTGATTGTGCAGTTTCCATCCTTGGAGGTTTTCGAGATACAAATGAGTAAAACTGTGAGTAACCCTGATTTCATAAGAGACTGTGCTTTGAGCAGGAGGTTGGATTAGAGAACTCTCAAGGTCCCTTCCAACCTGAATTATTCTTTGATTCAAGATTGATTCAGGCGCAATGAAATTTGAGACGCACTTGATCTTTCTTCTGTTTTTCATTTCTAGTGGATTTCTTACAGTTGCCTTCCATGCACGCACGTTGTGTGTTTCTGTGTGCATCCTTTCCTGAAATGTTTTACTGAGTCCTGAGTATATGTCTCGCACATTTACCTCTTATTCTGGAAATGTAAGTAACTCATACTTGCTTTGTCTGTTTAGTCTTATCAATATGATTTGTCTGCCACCATCATCTGGCTCAAAGTAATCAACACATATGAAGGATACGGAGGACACCACCCTTCCTAATCACAAAACTTGTCAATTTGTTTATTACATGTTAGATCCCTCTGAGTGATCACAACATTTTGATGGAATTCTAAACAAACAGGCTTTGTTTGGTTTTCCACTTTCCTATCTAAAACAGCTGTTGTATGTCTAGAGTTAGGGTCAGCTAGCTTTTCTGGCTTCCTTACTCTATTTACCATTTGTTTGTTCTTCCAGACTATTTTTGTATGTTTCTTTTGAATAGAAAGTCACATACACTAAAACTGCCCTTAAAAGATACATTTCTACATGTGTAATTTGAGAAGTGCAGATAGCTGGCTAATTTCAGTCTCCTGTACAATGCTCACTGTTTAGTACACAGCTTATGAGAAATCAGTTAAATTACTGAGTAAATTATTTCTCTCTAGAGAAAATTTGCAAAATACAAGTTGCCTTCACCTTTTTCCCTGACAACTTCCTTCTTTCTCATCACAAAACTGCGCATACTCTCTCACATTGTGGAGACAGAAGCTTTCCTTTTTTCTCTTTCGTACGCTTTTCCAGATTATTTCAGGATGTCTTTCCTCTTCTTCCTATGCAAGGGTCTACTCTTGTAGTCCCTCTGCATTTCATTCTGCAGACTCTGATCTGAAAAGACAACTCCATCTATCTTCTCTGCAGCGATTATCCACAGATCTACACCTCCACGCCTTTCCTGTTGTCCAAAAAACATCGGCCTCTCTCTCTGATTTTTCCTAGTGAATTTCTCACCAGCAGACAAAGCTGGGCACAGCTGAAGTGCCTCCTAGATCTGTCACCAAAAACCAGTGTTTCTCACTTTCCTTCCTAACTACTGTAGAAAACTGAACCAAGCTGTGTGTTAATCAGCAAATCACTTTTCAGCTCTGATCTCACATCCAGACTATGTCTTGCTGGTTCTTTTGCATTACTGTCCTAAAATACTGTGTTTCCTGCCCAGCAGAATTCTGTATGTTTTACATTAAGCAGCTACTCCTTAGTAATCAGAAAATTTGTGCAAGAAGGAAACAAACCTCATTCTTTCCCAGCCAAGTACCTTAAATATTAAGCTATATGCACATTCTGCCATGCATATCTTTTTTTTCTCTCCCTGTGATTTTTCGTTCATAACCAAAACTGAAACAAGGGGTACAGAACTTTCTAACCCATATTATTCTGTGCTCTGAGAAATAGAAATTTCAGGTTTTAATTTTTTAAGAATGAGGTGATAGCTAGACTTATATCCCCAGGTTTTTAGGTGAATGACCAAACCAGTATATTTTTATACAAGACGGACAATATTCTTTTGTCCACGTGTTTTATAAAAGCCTAATCCCTGTTTGCTCAGGTGGCAAACCCTACAAGAGAACATTGTGCTGAAAGTCAACAGGAACACTGAATATGCCAGATGCAGACTTGCCAGAAAAAAAAATAAATAAAATTGATTTAGAAATATATAATTACTATTGGTGATTTTGCTATGTGAAATTACTTTAATATTTTAAGGAAATAAGACTAATATATCACAATCTGTGGTTCCCTTTTATCCTGTTGTTCAGTTTAAAATGACACTTGAAAGATGGTAAAATTCCCAAACAAAATGAAAATGTGGGTTTTTTTTTGGAAAAATTTCAAATGAAGGGAAAGACCCTAATTAGTGCTTCTTGTTGTGGAGGAGGAAAGTCATGCAGAGTTTAGTTGATGTTACATTTCCTTTGGCAAAGGCACATGGTTGGTCAGCATGTGCAGGTTGTCCAGCCAGTTGACTCCTGGAGAAGCCACCCTGTCCACATAGGTTTAGTTCCAGGCCAGCTATAGCATTTCTCTCTTGGCCAATCCTGGAGTATCCTGGAGGATGTCAGGAAGAAGGAAGTTGGTGTTGTAGTGGGAAGGTGAAACAAATTCTTGGAATATCAGGTTTTATTAATTCCACTGCTCATAGAAGAACATGCTTGTTTGTTTTTCTTTTCCAAGACGGTTGCTGCTTTAATCACGTATTAATGCCACGTTTTAGAAGTTAACTCCTATTGACTCAGTATTGCAAAACTTTCTGAAAGAGCTTTTATCCTCTCAAAATTATAGATGTACTATATTTAAGGGCACAAAGAATTCTTGGCTGTGGCCAAGAAATGTTTGGTACAGCTGAGGGAGTGGGGTAAAGTGTTAAAATGTCTCCAAGCCACTCATGTCTTTCACATCCTGGCACCTTTCAGCACAGGTCAATGGCACTCTATAAAATGGAACTGCTTGAAAATAATTTTGTTTTATACCCTCTGTCTATGATTCAAATCTCCTCTCCTGTCTCGAGAAGAAGGATGGTATGTAAATCATTACCAAACTCAGGATAAGAATTCTCATTCTCTTGCTGCCATAGTCATTGCTGGCACAGAGCCCTACTCCCCAGCCCACAGTCAGGTTCTCGACTCAGACTTCACACTCTGCAAATGCTTTCATCAGATCAGTGGGAGATTTTGCTGGGTGAATGTTAGATATTGTCATATAAGTAGAGCTGCAGGAAAAACACGGACCGCTATATTTTGTAGCCTCTACAAAAGACAAAGACTCCTTTTCCCTCAGGGATGTGAAGTGTGCTGTCACCCTGAGCTTTTGTAAAGTAATAATCATTAAAATGTTCTGAGATGTAATCTCACTGCAACCACTGAAAATGTCACTCAGCCAGAAGAGCCAAAAGTATAATTCTTGTTAGGGATTATCAATATGCGTGTTAATGGAAGGAGAGAAAAAAAATATTGAGAAATCACAAACCTTTTTATTTTCCAAGCAGTTATCCAAACACAAACAAATGAACTTTCTGAAGAATGACTGTTTGTTCCCAGGTGCAGAATTTATATGACTGACTTTAATGGTTTGGCTGTAAAGTCAAAAATAAAGTGGTTTATAAAGGAATTTGGTTATTGGCTGCTGTCTTTGTTATGAACATAGCATTCCCTCTAAAAAGGGAATCAGACATTTGACTAATGGAAAAGCATCTTATAAAAGAAAATAAAAAGGGATTCTGTATTAGAGCCAGAATTCCCTGAACCTCAGTGCCAGTTCTTATACGTATTCAACACTGGAAAATGAGTGTAGTGGAGCTCAAAGTTCCCTTCAGAACTGGCTTCATAATCACTGCCTCTCTCAGAAATGGAATTAGTCATATATTTTAGCTTTGGTTTTGGAGTTTTGAAATCAAGAGTAAGATGCTCTTACATTTCAAGTAGCTAATGCACCTTGTCCAGTTCTGAGCTCCCCAATGAGAGAAACACATGGGCATCCTGGAGCAAGGATGCCCTCCTCATGAGGGGCATGATGAAGGGACTGGAGCATCCGTCATATGAGAAAAGGCAGAGAGAGCTGGGCCTGTTTAGCCTGGAGAAGGGGAGATCTTGTCAATGTGTATAAATACCTGATTGGGGAAGTATATAAGAGCGAGCTGTACTCTTAATGGTACTTCTTGGAAGATCAAGTGGCATTGAGCACAAGCTGAAATACAGGAAAATTTGTTAAACATAAGAAAAATCCTTTTTACTGTGAAAGTGGTCGAACAGTGCAATAGATTGCCCAGAGAGGCTGTGGAATTTCCATTGTTGGAGATATAAAAAACACGACTGAACGTGACCCTAGGAAACCTGCTCCAGCTGACCCAGCTCAGAGCAGGGGGGTTGGACTAGGTGATGTACAGAGCTCCATTCCAACCTTAACAGTTCTGTGATCCTGGGAAATGTTCACTAGAAATCAATACCACTGGAGAGATTTTTTTTCAATTATTTATAACTAAATTATTTCCAGCAATAGTTCTGCCCATGAATACTCCCCTCAAATTTAAAGACTTCAGAGTATTTTGGAAAACTTCATTTTCATGGACGTGGTAGTTACAAATGTAGGTTAAATGCTATAAATCTCAGTGAGAATTAGTGTCTGTCCATTTTACAGATAGGCAAGAGATATCCAAGATCCCACAAAAAGGGATCACGGGCAGAGAAAGAAAGAGAACTCAGCACCTAATTCTCTTGCTTCCTACATACAGAACATGCACATGTATTCTGGTATTCACTTCTGCCTTCTCCACCTCCTGGATCATATCTTGAAGGCTTGGGTGTCCCCCATGATTCCATCCTTGAAGTCTTTTTTTCCCCCTCTGATCTTCAGAACTGCATTCCAGAATCTGCACCTTCCCTAAGAAAAGTAAATATAATTCTAGCTTCTGTAGTAGCAGAAGAAAGTTTTAAGGCTTTTGAACCAGAGAAGAGACTTCTACTTTTCCTTTTCTTTTTTTTTTTTTTAAATAATTATTTTTTCATTTTTTCCTTCTGAGTCTGACCTTTTAAATATTCAGCTGATGCATTTAGCCCACGAGCTACACTTTTTCTCTTGTCATTGTACCAAAAGCACAAACTATTTCCTGCTGCTTTTAGTTTCTAGTCATTAATTAATTATACATAATTATTTAATTTAATGAGAGGTAAAAATGTATACATTCAGTGAAATAAAATCAGTTTAATATCAGAGTGTATGCTAATGAATTTAATTCCATAACAAAACTGACCTTAAGAAGCTGCTACAAAAGCATCAGATTCCTGGTCTAGTAGCAATTCATATTTTCTAGATGTTAGATGGAAAAATGCTCGGATGCTATGATGCTTGGGATTGTAAAAACGTCTAAATAGATCAGTGTGTGGTTTCCATTATGTTCCTCACAGGGAACACCGAGAAATCTCAAAAAGTAGATTCTGGTCAGTGAGATTCTCAAAGGAGTAGAGAGGATCATGCAGACAGCTTTATCATACACTGTAGCCATGTGCTTGATTGCTGAGTCTTGTAAGATATGAACATATAATTCCTAGAACTTACATTCTATAGTAACACACACACACACAAAATCTGTTTTGGCCTGTGGATTTCATGTTAGAGTGACTTAGTTTTAAGAGGTGAAATTACTACATGTAGAGCATGTAAAGGAAATGCAGTGCTAATGATATTATGGTCTTATGGAAATCTGTCACAACTGATTCCTAAAGGACAGAAGGCTTTAATATAATTTTCTTCAGTGCGTGCCTTTGCCTCATAAGAGACCTGAGACTGCTTTCTTGCATCTGATTATTTACAACTGTCCAATGCATATGTCAGTGACACAGTCATATTCACCAACAGAGCTTTAGTATTATACCCAAGGAAAACATGTATATCTAGTCTCGCCACTGTATCTGCTGAGAATGTGATCTCATAAAATAAATCCCAGCATTTGTTTATGCTTTTTAACATTGTACATCACTTGAAGGATAAGGCGAAGGATGTGAGACTGCATATTAAAATGAAGTTTAAGCTAATAAATAAATGTTCAGTGTAAGGATAAATCTTTGCACTTTTTATAGCAACAGGATGGTTACTGTGTGGGGGTTGATTTAGAGATGCTCTATTGTATTGCTCTATTGTGAAACTATTGTAGGTATTAGAAAAAAAATAAGCATTCTTGCTCAAGCGAGAACTGTCTGAGAACTAAAAAAGACCCCATGACCATTTCCTTTCACATGCTTCTGCTCATACATCAGTGTTTTCTAGCTTCACCTTCAAAGTATAAATTTCATTGGAACAACTTCAAGTAGAGTTGGAAACAGAAATAGTGGAATTGTCCTAGAAATACAATGCCCATCAACAACATGTCTCAGCAGTTTCGAGAACTCCTGTTCCATTGCATCAGTGGAGGAGGAAAGTGCCAGAAATCTCTATAAAAAACGACAATTTAATTTTCCTATCAAAGTTTCAAAATGGGCTTTGGAGAAGTGACTAAATGTTACAGTGTTTAGCTAATTGTCTGACATTTGATCATTTCTACTGATCTCTTTTGTCTGTCTGGGGTACCACAGAATGCTGGCTGTACTTGCAGCTTCTTTTGAAGGACGCAAGCCACATGCAGCTGAAGTTAATTAGGTTTTAAAAGTGTGTTCAGCTCAGTATTCCTGTACTCTCAACCCATGATTCATGGTGCCTGTCCTGTTTAGCTCACAGAATAATCCGGAACAAACAAAAGATATCTGCATCAGCAGGTCATTTCAGTTGGCAGTAGATGTCTGAAGCAGGTTGGGAGTATTGCAAAAGTGACTGTTGAACTAAGTGTCCCCTTTGGTGTATTTTAAAAATTTGGCAGCATTTAACTATGAAGATGAATTAAGATGAATTATTAAACAGCTTGTAATTTTTGTCCCAGTTATCCTACTTCATAAAAGGTATTTATGTAAATTAAAAGTAGGGTAGCAAGTATTTAAATGTAACTATGGCTCTGAAAATAAGATAAAAATGACTTTGCAGAAATACATTTGAGGAGAAAAGAACAGAAAAACAATACAAAAAAAGCTCCAAATAATACAGTAGACTTCTGTGACCCACTCAGTCTGCTTATTTCTAAAATGCATGTTTACAGCTAAATGCCTAAATTACTGCCTGCACCTGATTTGTCCTTTTTAGGCCCTATTACTGTCTGCACTGTCTTGAAAGACTATCTCTAGGGAGTCCTCAAAACCTCTCGTGATCTTCATCCAGGTAGCAACTTTAAAAGCTTATGCTTAAGATGCTTCTGAGCTGCTTTTTTTCTGTGTTTCCTGGCAGTACCCACCCAGAAATGTCCAAACCCACGCTGTGAGTTTGGATGGGAATTAAGGTTGTTCAGCCTTCTTAGAGGTGTAACCATCCATTTCGCTTGTATGTTTGAGTGGCCCACAGAACTTGAATGGAAGAAAACTGTTCAAGTTAAGTTCAACCCTTAATCCGACTCTTCAGGCTCAAGGATTCTACCATGCCCAGTTAAACAAACTCCCTGTATTGGATTTGAGAGTCTGGAGCCAGCATCAACTGAACAGTGTCAAGTGATACAAATCATATAGTCAGCATAGCTTCAGTGGAGCAACTCGAGGATTCTATTAGAGCAGTAATTGAAAACATGGTTGCGTTATTAGATTTTTCCATTTGAATTATATAAAACATCTTACCAAACTGGGAGTGCAGCCAAGAAGGTGCAAGCATACAACTATAAAGGGTAACGTTCAAAAAGCAATATGAAAAGATATGGGTAGCAATAAAGACTGAAGTTGTGGATTCCAGTTTCAATAAAAATGACTTTTATATCAAATGGAAAGGTCATGCTTTATGTAAGCAAGGATTTAAAAGCCTGTATTGTATTATTACCTAAAGTAATATCCACAATTCTGGGCTTTATTTATTTTTTTCCTCCTGTCACTTCTTTGTGTTTAAATGTCAGCATAAGGTTTTTATTCCAGGGGATGTGGAAGAAATAGTGTGGATCTACTACAAAATGAAATTTCTGAAATATGATTGGGTAACTCTGGATGCCTGCAGAAAATGACTGATTAAATCTGACTGTACTAGAATATGAAACAAAATGGGATGATATCAATTACAAAGGGAGTAATTAGTTTTCTAGTGATGTAAATCGCTATGATTAAAGTTATTTTAACTTCAGTACAATTTGCTGGTGAGTAAAATTTACTAGTTTACTGCAGGTTACTAGCAAGTCCACTATGCAAAAGGCAAGTGAAGGTTCTGCTGGTTGACCTTTTCTCTGATTCCATTCAAATATCAAATACTTTTAAAAGAATTAATAGTTCAGATTTATGACCTTCACATTTTTGTTTTATGACATTTTTGTGAAATATCCTTAGTCCAGTTAAAACATTTAACATTGCAGATGTTTTGGTATAAAAGCCATCTTTGTCTTTCTGCAGTTATCAGCAGTTTTGAATTTCAATCAGATTTTTTCTTTTTTTTTTCCACTTGAGTATCACATCACTTGGCTGGTAAACACCTCTGAACTGAGTGCTCCAGCACCCCCTTTCAGACCTTCTCCCCCAGCCCTACAAAAAGGATGGGGACTCCATTGCTATTTTAAAGGCAGAGGACCCCTTGAATCCCACGTGTTCCAAGCTGAAATCGTTATCCATTATAGAAAAGCTTATAAAAATTGATAATTATGGTATAGACTATTGGCCCATTCTGAAAGTGAGTGCAAAGGACCAAATTCTGTCACTGAAGCTGGGCAATAAGCAGACTGAATAAGAAACATCAAAACCAGATATACCTTGATGTGTTGATATGTGCTACAATCACATGTCCGTCTTTCCAGTCTGAGTCTTTTTTCACCAAATAATGTGAAATCACTGAAGAAAAGTGTGAAAGATACTTTGCTGTAATGTAGAATTATTTTATATTATTTGAAAGCTTTTCTTCAAATTTTGTTCAGTGGCTATTTCTGCATTATTTAACCTGGGAATATGCAAATTCTGCAGGGGAGTCAGGCAAACTGAGAGTAACATTCATGTATATCTTTGGTGTCACAGTAAGGGTAAGGAAGAGGCATTTTTAGGCCCTCAGTCTGTTAAAATGAAGCTCTCTGCATATTCCAAAACCTAGTATTGTTCAATTATTCTGTATTCATGAAGCCCTCAGTTTTCATTTGCTGCACAATGAAGGCATCTCAATCTTTGAAACATGAATTTCTTGAAATAGCTTTTTGAAGCATGTTTCATTTACTGTCAGAGAGGGAAACATCATTTTCAGGAGAAGATACAACACTATTCTTGCAAATTCAGAGGAAGAGAGTGAGTTAATGAATGAGTCAGTTAATGAATGAGTATATTAATAAATGTACCTTTGACCTCTGGAGATTACAGTGTAAGTCTTAATTCTGTAAACAAGCACATAAAGGTCTCACAGTCTACAATCTCACGATCATTTCCTTATGCTTACAAGATAAATGAAAAATCCAAAAGACAAGTAAACATAATGGGGATTCTCTGAGGAATAGCAGCCTGTGTTCATGATGGGGTTAGATCAGGTTAGTGCTATACTTCATTCAGCCTATGTAATCATCATGAAAATATAGGAAGGAAAAGGAAATTTGAACTCAAGGGTGAATTTGCTTCCTTCAGAGATTCATATGCAGCCTTTAGTTCAGTATTTTTCCCTGCAAACCTGTAATTAAATAAAGATGTTTTTGCTGGAAGAGAAGCTTCGTGTAATTTAACAGCATTAATATGGTTGGTGGTTTGGTGTGTAGAAAGTTCAGAATAATTTGTAAGGAGATACTTCTCATAAGGAAATTCTCTGATTTTTTATTCACGTTATGGATCAACACCATCTACTTGAACACCTGAAGAAACCAAATTGTTTATAAAATGTATTAAATGGTGGGCTACTTCAAAATTAGGTACAGGAGAATATCTGTAAAACGCCACCAAGATTAAAGCCAGATATGTAAATCCTGCATCCATATCCACGTATTTCTTTATTAGGGGAAGTATAATGCTTTAGGTTCAGATGCCAAAGCATTTATTTTTTGAACTTTTTTTAAGCTCAGAAAAATGAAGATTGAAGGTTATGTACTATTTTACCACATTATTGTCAGCAATTCTCTCAAAGAAATATAAGAAAACATTTTTCCCTCTGTTTTATATTACTAGAAAAACACTGTTTCATCCTTGCAGCTAAACAGCACGCTATTTCATCACCACATGGCAGTAGCTGCCCTTAGCAGACAATCACAAAGCTCTTTTACCAACAAGTTTGAAACTTGGGAGAATGTTTGAGAAATGTTCAAGTTCACAAATAATATGACGATGAGTGTTTGTATTGGTCTGAAGTACTAATTTTTGGTAGTTAGGTTTTTACAGAATAACTGCACAGTCACTTAAGCAATACAAGTTTAAATGTACAACATGTACTCAGAGAACGACAAAGACAGAGCTCCTTCTGTGATCTCATACCGAGGTCCTCCTGAAACAAAAATGAACACTGAAATAGAATACGACTATTTGTCTAATAGTTTTGTCTGTTCCTGCTGCTATTGTTAATTATTGAACGTACTTGTAATCGAACATTTATTTCCCTGCAGCCAGGCTCTTTCAACTACAGTCTTAATACAGCCGTAATATTTTAAGGAAAGACTTCAGGCCCAGACTAAGGCAAAATGGGTAATTGCAGTGACAGAGCAACTGTGCTAGAGTTAAGGTCACAGCTGCCTTCAGCATCACCCTGGTGATGCAGGCACTAGGATCCTGAAGTTGCTTTTCCTCCACACAAAGCCATCACATGCACTCAGGAAAAAGCTATTTAGGCGTGAAAAAAGAGAAGGTTCTGATCAAACTGAAATTATTTGCTTAGATTTCAGAAAATGTTTTATTGTGTTTTTTTTAAAAAAAAAGTTGTGTTTTGATATTTTTGATTGTTTTCTAATTATGAAAATTTGCACTGGTTAAAAAAGTTTTTTCAGTCTGAAATTAGAGTAAAATAAATGCAAGTTTTGATCTGTTACATTCTAAAGAATAAAAACATTCTTTTCTTTAGTACTATCAAGTCTATTATAATAAATATAATTTCAGGAAATGTAACTTGTTATAGAAGAACTTGTATGAGAGTTTTGGTCTGTTTTATGCAGAAGATCAATGCTGTTACTGTCATGATCCTTTCCAAGATCTAAAATATGAACATTCCTGTGGTACTGTTGTAGCCTGGTAAAAACAACATTTTTATGTCATAGTTTGTAGGGATTGTTCCTGACACCAGTTTATGATACCACTGCCTGATGAAAGCAGTCAGAAGAGCAGAATAAAATCTGGTGATAGGAGACAGCTATATGTTTCTGATGTATTCTCAGGTAATAGAAGTTAGAAAATGCAGATCAAAGGATGAAAGTCTGTTTCAAAACATAGCAGACTGCAGGAGTGATTTTTACCCATTTTTGTTTAGCAATCACATCCATACATTTCCCCTTAAAACTAGGCTGGCTTTTTCTTTTTTTCTTTTTTTTTCATTACTCTGAAGTGATCTATAGGCTATAGCCTGTCTTTTAGTAGCAGGTCACTTCACAGTAATTTAAATAGACTGGTATTTAAACAGTATAAATCTTTTTTCAGTAGATCAGTAAATACATCAGTATTTAAACAGTAGATTAATTCATAGTTTAAGAGAACTCTTTTATTTAGCCAGTCTGGAATCAAACTCTTTATTCCCAGCACTGAACCAATAATTTGATTTCTGTTCTCTCTAGAATAGGCAATATTTACTTGAGCTCCATCTTTAAACTCACTTTTATATTATGTCATGCTTGAGTGCAAATTTATTTTTGCTATTCAGTTTCATGTTAGCTGTGCCATTTTATATAGGTACATGAAAAATAAAACATTTATTGCTTTCAGTTGAATCTGCTTCTCTCTAATGGTGATGTATTGATGTTACGTAACGCAAAATAATTTCATAGTGTTTCATTATTCTCATGATCTTTATTGAAATTAAAAAAAAAAAGGCAAAGGAATATCCTGGTGACTGAGCAATACTGTTTTCCACCTGATCTCCATTCTGTACAGACTGTGCTTGGTGTTAGTTGTAAAATATCTTCTGGTTTTTTTTTTTTTTTTTTTTTTTTTCCAAAATATTAAAAGAGGATTTCACAGGAAACAGGATGGTGAAGTTAGTAATTTCACATATATTTTTTCTTGCACTGGCAGATAAATTGTTCATTGCTTGTTTTAATTATTGCTTCACAGCATAGGTGGGATGACAAAGAGTCACTTAAATGCAATAACCTTTTTGGTAAAACATTTCATTTCAGCCTAGCACAGTACCCAAATCTGGTAGCCAATAGATGTGAGGCTGCTGGGGGTTCATGTGCCCAGGCTGACCCAGCAGTGAAGGTGAGAAGATTTCTTTATGGGGTAGGCAGACACATGCACATGCACACACACACAGAGCTGCACAGGTCAGCACAGACCGAGGTCTGCTAGTGGTATATATACAGGTACATACGGATTTACACAAAGCATGGATCACTCCAGTAGCTGACCACAGACACTCAGCCATCCCAGCAGCTGTTCCCACATCCCCATCTCTCCACAGTTGTTGGCACCTTGACATAAGAGCCCTGGGGTCTGCAGCAGCTGGTGCTCAGTCCTCTTCTACTGCTCAATGATCAGTCCAGATGGAAGTTCGTTGGTGAAACCACTGGTGAAACCAAGGAACCCCTTGAGAAAAGAGCCCACCCACACAGACAGTGGTTAGAAATAGGATTAAAGAGAATGCAAAGTAGACCATGGTGGTCAAGCTCTCAGACAAGTGTACTGACCAGTTACCTGTTTACACTCGTTGGACTCCTTTTATCCCCTTTTCTCCATATTTTCCCATGTTTGTTCTTCCTCAATGCACTTTGACCCCTCCCTTTCCCCACCTTTGTCCCTTCCCCTAAAATGCCTCAATACGTCTCCCACAGATTCCGCCTGCCCTTCGTCCCATCACGTGTGCTGTAGTGACCTCCGCAGGGCGTACGGGCAGGGGAAGGGTTGGCCTGACCCGGCCTGGGGCTTCCACCCTGGGCACAAGGGTTCGAGTGACCCATGTGCTCTGATGAGGTGGCCGGGGTTCCTCCCTCCTTCCCACCGCAGTTCAGCCGATCCCATCAAGGCTGGCGTTCATGTGTGTGATCCATTACCTTGTCCACGTGTGGCCTAGCGCAGTCTACTCGTACGTTTAAACTGCATGCTGAATTGCTCAGGTTTTGTGCTTTTACTGATACAGATAATAGAAAAAGCAAAGTGTTACACAGTATTTTACCATAGTCACTATTGCTCTTGAGGTTTAAACTCAGTGAATTGAGGTGTCAGTATTTGAATAGGCTACTACCAATATTTTTTGCTCTTTATGTTTTAGGAATAAAGCGATGATATTTACAGTAAGTATACTGATACTGGAATTACTCTGTCTATTTCCCTGCAGATTACCAAGTGATTGGACATTCATGAGAAAGCGGAACAAAAATCCTACACACATGAATCATTTAGGTAGGAAACTGGACATTGTATTTCATGAATATGCTATCTATAAATATTATTAAGAGTATCATAATAAGATGATGGGTCTGGGTAGAGCTGAACTTGTGTAGTATTTGAAGTTTAAATTTTAAATCCTCACTTTAATTCTCACTTTCAAACTCTGAAACTTTACCCTTTACAGCTTATGCTTTTCTTGTCTGTAAAAGACTGCTCTAAGAATATCAATCCTGAAATTATGGCTACACACACAGACCACCAGGGAAGAAAACCGAATCTTCAGCAGCCATGAAACTGGATGAGTAAGACCGTCATTGCTAGCTAAATCATTTTTTATTGGGAAAAGAAAGGCAGGGGTGGTGGTGTTCAGAATAAAACTATTAAGAAAGGATGAGTTTATAGCATTTGGTATGTTTCTAGTATGAGTTTGAGCAAAGCACCTCATCTTTTTCTGTATTAGTACCCTAAGTAGGAATAATGGTGCTTTCTTTCTATCGCTTTGGCAATTCTTTTGCTTTGTCTTATTGATTCAGATTTTGAGAACTTTAAAAAGGGCTTCAGGCACACTTCTGTAAAATCAATAAGAATTAGCTGTATAAATAGCTTGATGGGGAACTGAGCATCTAAATATTTTCACAAAGCTGGACTTTCACAATTTTTCTTTCTCAAAAATGAATTAAGTCTTCCAGACTGAGAAGCACATCTCTATGGGGGAGAGGAGTTGTTCTGCTCATCATCACGTATTGACTACTATTCGAAGTAAGGACTGTGAAAGGTCCTTCAGAAAAGGTTTGTTTAAGAGAGAAATTCAGAGAAAAATAGTTTCGAAAATCTGATGAGAAATCTTGAAAGACCTTGTAGGTACTTTCAGCTTATGTAATACATGAATATGAAGTGCTTGTTCCCAGAAAAGATAATTCAAGATGTTGAAGTGGGTGTCTAGGGTTCCCTACGGGGCTCTCCTGTCCACCTGGAATTAGGCAGGAGAAATTCAGATGGGAGGGATGTCTGAACTTGTAATCTTCTCTATAACTATGCACCTCTATGAAGGCTGTACTGGGTGCTTGAGGGACACAATTTAGAGACTTCCGATTGAATCTCATTCAAAAAGAAAGCAGAGCTCTGCATACCCACTGCACATCCACAGCTTTGATTTACAGTATAATCCCGATCACCATGCAGAAACCCGTTGTGATGCCTCTGTTGTGTTGATAGGGACATATGTCATCAGTGCTGGCATATGAGAACTCGGTGTGGGAAGGGCAAGCAAAGCTCACAGCATAGCTGAATGTCTGACCAGTGGTATTCTAGGTGGCACTGCAGACTGCCATATTCTTGCTTTATTCTATTCTTTATTTGTACTTGGTTTCATACACCTGTAGCTGTAATGCCACTGTGTCAGCCAGGGGCATTATAAGGAACTGCATTATTTTGAGACTCCCTAGTTTGTCTTACTTCAGGCCTGCAAGCTGAACATTGTTTATTATAACTAGTAGGGTTGCAGTCTTGCTCACTACAGGTTGGTAGGGTACATTTGGCTTTAGTTTTCTTTGTCAATGCAAGCAAAACAATGGGTGACGAAAAAAATTATCACTGACAGTGGCTGCTGTTGCATACAGTTGTTGCCACCTTCCTGCAAAACTGGAAACTTCGCAAACCAAAAAGTTTTCAATCTGTGCAAAACTGAGTAAAGACTTCTCTGTCAGCCTCAATAAATATGTGCATCAGCATAGCCAAGAAAGAGACAGAAAAGAATAAAAGCACGAGAACTGACGTAGGATAAGGACATTTTATCTCTTAACCCAGCTCCAAATCTCCTGATTTCGGTATTAACTTACAACTTCATCTAGTACCACTGTAAGCACATTTTGCAACTCCACACTTTCATATCATTAATTACAGAGCAGGGTTATTTTTCAGGAATACAGCACTGCTCTCTTCAGTGCACTCTAAAACCACAGTAATAATTTCAGTCTCCATCAAGATGCACACCCCAGAAAACTCTGTGATGGGAAACAGCTATAAAATATTATGTAGCAACAATTGTGTTGGAAGGGAGAAATTCAACCATAATGTCAGAATATCATAACCTTATTGGAATTAAATTAAAAACTTCAAAAAGGGGGTGTATATTCTTTAGTTATCAGTTACTCTGGACTTGGTTTTGCATGATATGCTGGCAAAACAATGTCCACCGTGTCCCTTCTAAAAGAATGTAATCAGTCCTAAGTGAGGCATTCCCTTTTTCTTAACATGTTCAACAATTCTTGTTGTCCTTTTATGAAAGGATCTGAAGTTGAAGATAGCAGAGGTACACTTTTGACACAGTTATGTCAAAGTGGTCATTAATTTTTTAATTAAAGTGAGTATTTTTAAGAATCAAGAGAGCTTTTTAGAAGCCTTACAAACAATATTAGGACCACAAATAGCAAATAGCAGGCAACCATGGAAATACAGGCACTAGAATGAATGGAATATGGTTCATGTGCCCAAAGCTTTCTGACCACTGCTCAGCTGCTGCTGGCATGTCTTTGAAAAGTAATACACAAGTATCAGAATAAGGCTTTTCTAAAATGCTTTGAAATGCTTTTTATGATCCTAAAAGGAACAGAGGCTGTGGTAGTTCTTCAACATAAAATATTTTGAAAGCATTAAATCGTTAAATTAAAAAAGTACTGGTGGCCACTGACAGAACTAGAGGAAACGGCCGTAAACTGAAGCATCAAAAGTTCCACAGGAACTTTAGGAAAAATTTTTTAACAGTGAGGGTGCCAGAGTGCTGGAACAGGCTGCCCAGAGAGGTTGTGGAGTCTCCTTCTCTGGAGATCTTCCAAACCCGCTTGGACGCAGTCCTGTGCCACGTGCTCTAGGTGACCCTGTGTGTGCAGGGGGGTTGGACTAGATGAGCTCTAGAGGTCCCTTCCAACCTTAAGGATTCTGTGATTCTATGGTTCTATGATAACCACACTTGTGCCCTATTTTCTAACTATTAATAATTCAAGATGTTTATCTTGAATAGGAACATAGGCCTGGAAAGCTTACAGTGGATCACCAAGTCAAGTCCTCAGCTATCTTAAACAACCATGTCATATCATTTATAATAGATCAGACTCCATAGGAAAACTAATTTTTTTTAGCAAATTTCTCCAGATCCTCACTGCAATTATGATTACAGCATTTTTCTAATTTTTAGGAATAATTCTGGCCATTTATTCTTTTCCCAACATATTATAGAAGTTACAAATATATTTTCCTTCTTTTGGTGCTAATCCCCTGCCAGGTTTATAGAACACAGTAACATCCTTTCCTGGAGTAAAACATCAATTATTTTAGTCTCTAGCATAACAGCTCTTTTCCTCTCTGTTCCCTCCTTATTTCTGTAGGTATTTTCTAACTCTGCGCGAAATAGGTTAATCTGAATTATTTTTTCCTGAATGCAGGTAACCAGAATTGTACTTATAGATTTACATGTTCCAGATGTTAGTCTGTGGCACTAGTAAGTCCATATTCTTATCCTGTATCTCTATTTTAGCTTTGCTTTTTTTTTTTTTTTTGCAACCACATCACAAAAGTGGTTCATATTTATCTCATTTTTAACCAAAAAAAAGTGCTACCAAGCAGAAATATCTGTTTTAAAATACATTAATTTCCTGCTGTTATTTTGGTTCTTCAGTACTTAAGAGCTGAACATTATCCTGTTTTCCTATAATACTCTAATTCTTCACATTTGTGATAATGTCTCTCAGTGAAGCTGTAAAACAAAACAAACAACAACAAGAAAAAAACAAAAGAAATGGCACCAGTTCTTTATAAAGGAAGCACAGTATGAGTCACAGTTGGGAAGTGCTGTATTACTTATGCTTTGGCAAATGTTCCAACTGTTTGGGGAAATAATAAAATAATAAAAAGTGCTATCATATATATTATCATATATATCATATATACAAGAAATGGTTACTATTTGTGGTTCATTTTTTCACCTTCAGTTGTGAAAAAATGCACCTCTTTCTTGTATGAACTCCATGGTCTATGTGTTCTGCATTATATAACACCAAGTTTTCAGTTTACTTCTGAAGCTAAACACTAACATTTGTGCCTGCAGTTTGTTTGTGGTCATGAAATTAGCATGTGCTTACACAAAATGGAGTTGATATTTAAATGCCTCGTTCTGCGCTGAGTGCATGTCATTAGCTGTATGTGAGGTTAAAACTAGCACGAATGCAATGCTGCAGCATATAGTCATGTTCGGAAGTAGTACATGAAAATGTAGCCAAATATCCTTCAAAACGTTGTGCACAGTATTTGTCACTGGTAAACACACTCCAGAATCAAAGTTAACTGATATTTCTTTTGCCTTTGCTTTTGAAAACCATTTATGTGCTGAGTTTCTTGGTGCAGCAAATAAATTGTATAATGAAAATAGAGTCATATGATAAACCATTTTGCTCAGCAAGCTTTTTCCCCCACGATGAGCACTGAGTGACTCTCAAGCATACGAATACCTGCCAGCTGTGCTGAGATAAGCGGCTTCCACTTTGCACAGGGAATTGCTTTTCTGCAGCCTCAAAGTGTGAGATTGACTATAGGGGATCTACTAGGCCACTCCAGTCACCCACTCCAGCCAGGAAACACAATGCTTGGAGGGGCACGAGGTTTGTTTAAGTCATTCTCTTCTGCAGGCTAAATAGCCAGATTTAAGAGCTATGGAAAATGCTGATGCCCCCCAGCCATGACCTGATTTCTGAGGACATCTAGTGGTGTCGGCCCGAGCAGGAGCTACTCTGCAGAGCCGGTGGCTTCTTGCCTTCGTCACCGCCAGCTGGCCGTGTTGTGCAACGTTGCCTCTTGCATTTTCTGGTTGAAGAAGGGGGCTAATGGCATCCTGTCTGAGAAGGCAATGTGAAGTGATGCTATATTTTCCCTGGTTTCTATTTTTTTTCTGATCTTTGCATTTCTATCTTAGTGCAAAAAATAAAAATGATGATTTGAACACGCAAGAAGAGGAGCATCCTTCAACCGAGGTGATCCAGTGTTCCCCATTGCCAGTTCTCAGTATTTAGAAGTCATGAGATTGGCTCAAAGATCAGAAATGTTTTAAAAAATGTGGATTTCTATTTGCCTTCTGTTTTCAGAAGCCTTAGAGTTAAAATTTTATTCTTTGTATCAACAGGGCTAAAAATGTATCTTTTGTTGTTTAAACGCTAATTTCTCCAATAAGTTCATAAACGTGGGAATTAGAGCTATAAGTATGTGGTATCCCAAAATGCCAAATAAATATGAAATTCTCACCTCAGCAAGGCTGACAGTAGATGGTTAATAGACCTTCAAGAAGACCTACTTACTTACTGCTCTGTGATTTGGCTTTGCTAGGAATATAACTCTTGCCGCACCTTTTTCAGAAAGAACAAGACTCAATTAGCTGCAATCAAAGAGGACTTTGATCCAGCCAATGACATGTACTATATGTTAAGCACTATCATTAACCATTTCATGATGGTGTGTTTTTCAGTGAGACATTGATCTGATATTCCCCCTGGGGAGAAGCGGGCAACATGATGCAGAAATTTATCTCATCAGTTCAAATTATTTTGTTACTTTCTTGGACCACAGTATGTCTGTTTGGTAAGTGAAACACTTCACAAACAGTTTGTTTTCCTTAAAACATTTTGTTTAGGAAAGTCTGAGGCTTTGCCCAATCTGTCCTGATCATCACTGAAGCCTGTACAAATTTAAATTAATATTTCTTATAAACTTCTCTGAAAATTTTGAAAATAGCTTGAATCCTCTTCTCTTTTTATAGTATTAAGTTAATGATAACATATTCTGCTGAAAAGCACTCACTCGGTCCACGTTCTCTTCTTGGGAATTAGTATCATATGTATAGTAACACTATTAAGACCATAGTATGGACTTTATCAAAGTAAAATTAAGCTTGGGTTGAAAATCAATATGTCTCTCATATCAAAATGTATGTAATTTATAGTCTGTGTTTTAAGTAGTAGATGACAAGTTGTCATAATAGGAAATATTCTTAAATATATTGGATTATTAGGCAATATTCAAATAAGAAATAAATACACTGAGGTTGCCGATCTATCCAGCCCACTGAATCTTTCTTCGTCTAATTTTTATTACTTGTAATTTACCCCAAATACGAAATATTTTTAGAGCAGTGCAAATAATGGAATTTCAGTTCTATTGAAAAAAATGACAGTGAAATTTAGCTGTAAGATGACCTAAAACAATACATTTTGAATACTTTAGGGAAAAAAAAAGCCATATATTTACTTACAAGATTTTTCTTTAATTTAGAGATTACTGAGTTTATTTCTGTGTTGAAAGTTCATTTAAAAAAATAAAAAGCATCACTAATCATTTATAAACTTGAAATAAAATATATTTACTTCTCTGAAATTTTTGGCTACTCTCCAGACAGATTTATTTACCAAATTCAGTCTATAGTTTAGCATAACTTTATTTTCTTCAAAAATACATTTCTTATCAATCAAATTTACTCTTGTCCAAATCTAATACAACTAGCTGGATTTCTGCACTTCCCTAGGTCAATCATTTCCTGGAAAACCTAAGATAGTAAGATGTCGTTCTCTAGAAAAGGACACCTTTTCTTGTTGGTGGAAGCCTGGTTCAGATGGAAGACTTCCTACCAATTACACCTTATTCTACAGCAAAGACAGGTAAAAGGAATAGTTATTCTGTAAATTATCAAGTGATGGTTATGACCAAATGAGGGCATGATTACATTAACATACTAAATCTATTTTCATGTATGTTAAACCTCATGATAGTGTGTTAACCCACTGCAAGCATGTTAAACCTCAGAGAGCCAAAAAAGGGCTACATGAAATGGCTTTTTCTTGCTGAAAGAAATGTAAATACTGCAAGTATCAAACTCTCAAACAGATTGCTCATAATGAAACTTAGTTGAGCTAAAATTCCCCTGGTCTCCTGGGAAATTCCCCTACCGGCTGGGAAAGATCTAACTTCCCCATCTTAGGAGGCACACAGTGGATGGGGAGGTCAGGGTGCAGCAAGGCCAGCTTTCCCTGTGGGACAGGAGCTGGACACCCTGGGGGCTTCCATAGCCCCAGAGCTGCCAGGACCTGTCCCACCACCCTGCCAAGGAGTTTTCCCATTGCCACACACAGCAAGTCCATGGCAGGAAAATCTTCTCTTCCCTTCCTAGATTTGTACGCAACCTAGTGATTCACAAAATAGAGTAAGATCAGGTGCGAGTTTTGCATCTCTGAATTAAAACTGTGACTCCTTCATACTGCCTAAGGATAAAAGCTGTATGTGTTGAGCTACTTTGCCTAACCCGTGTTTCTTTGCATAACTGCCTTTTGTTCCTGAAAAAAAGAGGGCTCAGTATAGTGAAGATAAGAGATTGCATTTCTTTGAATACATCTAGTGAAGTTCAGGATAGGAAAGGCAAAACCTCAGACTTCCCTGCTTAAATTAAATAAATTTGGAATCATTCAGTATTAATTGATTCAGAAAAAAGCAGCATTTAATGAAATTACTACAGTCAGCTGTCCCGGTTGACTGACTACCCAGATGAAGTTACCACAGGGAACTCAGAAGTCTGAGATAGATCATGCTTCCTCTGTCCAAGGTGGGCACATCTATAGAGCTTTGTTTTTATGAAAATTCAGATGTTTCAATTTCAGTCAGAACAAAAATTTTTATAGACATTTTAGGTCTTTATGATTTAAATCAACCCAGAACAGTCCTGCTCTCTGAACAGACACTTACAGTTTTGATTAAATCTGCTGAAGACATAGGTAATATGTAAGAGGCCATGATTAAAAATAAAAATGAAAGATGTAGTAGTGAGGATATGAAAAATAAATCAACATCTCACTGAAAAAAAAGAAACATTCTCCTGCCATAGGCCCATCAAGTTACTTTCCAGTGAAAATTTAGCAACTCTCCTTCTTTAGTCAAAGTAAATGTGCTTAATTTTCCTTTTAACTTGCCTTTATACATTTTTTTAAAAATGCCTTGCACTATTTCTGGAAGTTTCCATTTCCATTCTTTTGTTAATATATTCCTATGTATAGAAAAGCAGCAAACAGCTTTTGACAATTGCAATTGAAAAATAGTTTTTGATTCAATAAAGCATTTATACTACTACCATTTGACTCTCACAGAAATGCTGCCCAGAGACACACAGAGATGTTGCCCATATACATGCTTAAAGTTAAACATTTTAAAGTACTTTGGTGAATCTAGGCCACTACTAAAAAATATCTGCTTTGCTTCATTTCCTCACCTTTTAACTTATAACATTGTTTTATTTCAGTGAAGAAAAAATCTATGAATGTCCAGACTACAGAACATCAGGTCCCAATTCTTGCTACTTTGATAAAAAACACACCAACCACCGGACAACATATAATATCACTGTAATGGCAACAAATGAATTTGGAAGTAACAGCTCAGATCCTCAGTATGTGGATGTGACTTGCATAGGTAAAAAGGGAAGAATAAAATGGAAAAAAATAACTAGTTGGGGATATATTTCTTTTTTTAATCCCAGAATGACTTGTGCTGAAAGATTTCTTTCCTCATTATGTGAAAGTAATTATAGAGTAGTGCTTATCTACGGATGATCTATAATATGTATCTGTAATTTATGTGAAAATTGTATTTTAATTTGTTATATAGTTTATTGACATCTACTTTTTTTCTGAAAAATTGTCTCCAATTATCCAGTTATCTCCACTTTTTCCATTAAATTTGATGACAGTTTTGTAGGTTCCTAGCAATACAGATTATGAAACTTTCAAATTAGGGTAAGGCTACGTGAATGTCCCAGACCAAATTTTCCAAATGTCCATATCTTTCTGGCTGCTGGCATTGCAATAATTAGAGAATAAAAATAACTGCCAAAGTGCACGGTGCATTATTTTTGTAATATTTCTCATTCCTAACTCCATTTTGCTTTCTGCATATACATAATGTAAGCGTTATAATGATAAAGGTAGTCATTCTTTTTAGCTATGAAATATCTAACACATTTGTTTTCTAAGAGTGGCCTCGTGAAAATATGACTTGCATTCATTCTCTAGCCTGCCAAATTCAGAGTAAAGTTGAAAATTTGCTAATAGTATGTTTAATTAATACCAGTTAAACACTATTAAAGAGAAAGGAAAAAAAGCCTATTATACTGTTCCCTTATGGGAGAGTAGAATTAACTGAAACTATGGGATTAAATACAATGCTATAAAGGAGGTACATTTTCTGAGGGAAAATTAAAATATTAAGAGTAAACTTTTCTTTTGCACAGTTCAGCCAGATTCTCCTGTGGACCTCTCTCTAGAAACAAAAACATCTGCTGGTGTAACAGACCTTTGGGCAAAGTGGTCTCCACCTCCATCAGCTCACAACAGCTCTAGCTGGCATGTGTATCACTATGAGTTACGATTCAAACCTGAGGAAGAGGAAAAGTGGGAGGTAAGGAAACAAAAATATTTATTGCATAGCTTCTCTTTTGAGATAGCTCTCTTGCCTAAATTTAATTTATTGGTATTATGCACATTACAGTTTCTAAGAGAATAGCAAAATTAATGTACCCAACCTCTTTAAGGAAAGAAGAGTTTGTAGTGACAGTGAAATTCTAGGTGTTTGCCTAATTTTCTAAGAGCATCATATGCTAAAAGAAAAAGTGTTTAACCCACTGATAGAGCTTTAATTGTAATTGTTATCATTAATGTGTCTTGTGCTGAGTGTCACAGTGAAAAATTGCTCAGTTCACAGTTTAAACCTAATCAGGGTCAAAGCAGCTTATTGGTTCATTGATTCTCTTCTATGTGATCAGTCAGAACCCCCCCTTCATGTTCTCAGCTATTGCCACTTTGCCAGAAGTGGGCCACTGTACTCTCACAACTGAGATACCAAATAAAATATCGTTCTTAAGACCAAGGTATTCTCAGTGCTGCCTGGATTGCTGGTGCCTAACCAGTAGAGAAAGATCTGTGTTTTTAGACTTCTGAAGAGTAATTCAAGGGGCTTATGTACAAATCTTAATAGTAACCCCTAAAACCAGTCACTAGGAAGCACCACACAGATTTTTGTGAGTTAGACTACCTGTAGTGTTCACTGTATCCTGGACTACATGGAATGCTCATTTATGGGAAGTCAAAAATTATACATTGTAAGGTAGCAGAATCTCAGCTTTTCTATTAAGTCAGTCGCTACCTTTACTTCTTTGTAATTAACACTTAATCAAATCTCTGACCAAAACCCTTCAGAAATCAATGACACAAGGGTAGGATATGTCTCTGTGATTTATTTATTAAGATGCCCCAATTCCTTATTATTTCTACAGTTTGTTTTCTCTTCTAGACAGTATCTGTGGGAGTGCAGACACAGTACAAGGTGGTGAAGTTAAATGCTGGGTTGAAGTATGGTGTTCAGGTCCGTTGCATGCTTGACTGTGGAGAATGGAGTGAATGGAGCCCAGAAAGACAAATTCAGATCCCCAATGGTGAGTGAATGATTCCTGTTCTGCTAAATTCATTTATATTCTAACTGTGTCAGTTTTGGGAAAAGCAGCCCGTAAAACCAGATTCCTCACCCAGATCCTGCATAGTGCTGCAGAAAAGGCTTCCACGCAATTTACCATTTTTGGAGTTCAGTTGCATGGTTAGAATTGTTGATCCTCTTGGTCCTTGGCTTCTTTGCTGAACCTGGCTGTGATGTGCTAGGAAGTCACTTCTGATGCAGACAAGTCTGCATAGCTCTTGGGTCCTGTTTCTTCATTTAAAAACCTGGCTGATTTCATCTGTAAGATATCAGGGAATGGAACTTATGTAAGAGTCATTAATTTGTTCATTGGGAACAGAACTGAAGTGTCCACCGTGTCCAGTACAGCCTAACACTGCAGCAGCTCTCATGTGTCTTTCAGTGTTGTCTTGGTTTTGAGTGGACACATTAAATGCGGGTCACCTTGTATCTTTTTATCAGACACTGTAGTTAGGTTGTCTCAGATCTTCTTCTGCCATTAACTCTATTATTCATTATTTGACATGAAGAGTGCTGAAATATGGTTAACAGAATAAAAAATTGAAATGGTCCATTTTCAGATCTGCCTTAGGCAATTAGAAGTTGGAAAAATCAATGGCACTATTGTAAAAAGTGCAAAATATATATTATTAATGTAATAAGGCTATATTTTGCCACAAAAACACATTTGCAACAGTTTCAATCACATCAGATTTTTGACTGGCATCATCCTAAGTGAAACTTAAGTGCTTTCTTCCCTCTACCATATTCTAAATTATTTGCTTGAAAGGACATATAAGAATTTCACTTTTATATCTTAGGAGTCATCTTAGCACAATCAGGTGCCACTAAAGAGCATACTGGCAAGGACATAAACACATGCACAGGCACTTTCTTCTTTTTTTTTTTCTTAAAAGTCAAAGCAAGCAACAACATATTTTCGGAAATAACTGGAAGCATCTTAAAACATTTGATTTAAAGGGAAGTTTTTTTGTGTAGAAGATAGACTGAATAGCAAAGAATATTTTAAATAATTTTATAGAATCTGTTGTAACGGTATATGAGCATCCCATATCACCTTTCTGATGCAAAGAGACGCAGGTGGGAAACTGGAACATAGTCTCTCATCAGAGTTGCAGTGGAAAAGGCTTCTGAATCTGTGTCAGAGTAGGAGGCTGATGGAAGTAGGAGGCAATACCAAAGCAAAACCTCTTATTCTCCTATGCTCCACTTTACAGTGGTTTATAAATTAAGGTTCTAAACTTACTAATTACTTCATTTCTCTATTTCTTGCAGGACAGTCACCTCCTGAAAAGCCTACGATAATAAAATGTCGTTCTCCAGAAAAGGAAACCTTTACTTGTTGGTGGAAACCTGGTTTAGATGGAGGACATCCTACTAACTATACTTTGCTCTATAGCAAGGAAGGGTAATAAGATAATTATTCAGTATTTTATCAGAAGGATCTAGAAAATCAAGCCTAATTGGTTTTGCATTTAAGAGTTGCCTTTTTCCACTTGCTCATTCATCATTGACAATTATCAGAGAAGAGAAAATAGCTTCAGGCTTTTGTGCAAGTGACATTTGCTGGAATAGCAACAACACACTTAAGGTTGAAATTGGATCTCTTCTTAATGTCAGTTTGTCTTCAAACTGACATTAATTGTTCTAGTGTGGATAGACTTCATTGAAATTTGTCATGCTGCAGCAACCATGCAATAGTGTTTGTGATACAGGTATGCAATCCTGTAGCAACTTGCCCACACAGCCCCAGAAAAGGCTTTCCAAATTGACGAGATATTTTCATGTTCTGATAATGCTTTTTTTTCCAACAAGTATTCATGAGCCATGAATGCTTCACTGCTTCTGTGGCAATTTAGTAGCTCAAACTTAAGTGCCAAATGCTCATTTTTGGGGGAACCTGTAAAGTGAACATTTTAGTTCATCCCAGCTCTGCTCCCGTTAGGACTGACCTAACTGGACAGTAAGCTGCAGAAAAGATGGACCTTTGCCCATGGAAAAAGACAGAAACTGGTGCAGCCAGACAGGGCAGAGTGTGAGGCTCACATCCCCACCACTCTGATATGTTGTTCTGCTTCTCAGAGGAACCTGGAAACAAATATAATGTGCTTAGCAGGTGCAAAATGGGTGGAAAATAGATTTTTGGAGGAGGAAAAGATGATGAAAAATAGATGGCAAACCTGTGGTTTGGGCAGAATTAACATAAACTTGAAATGAACACTGGAATCCCACAGTTTTCAATACATGGGGTTAGAAAGCTTTGGCAATTACTTTCTACTTGCTGTTTGGACCATGTAAGGACTATGCAGTGGAGAATGGCATTTGGAAAAGTGATTCACCAGCCTACTGCTGTGCTCACAGCAGCATGAGCACTCCAGGCTCCGTAGTTTTTACCCTGTGGAATGAAGCTTACTACAGTCCCTGGAGTTGCCCAGTGTGCTTTCCACCAGAAAGCAGTTTTCTAATGTTCTTTACAGTGCTTGGAGGGAAGAACCTGATCGAGCCCTAAGTAACACTGAACTCTGAGTAATCAAAGCCAAGTGTCGTATTCTGTATATATCCTAATCTCTGTGATTCTTTCATTTCAGAGAGGAACAAATTTATGAATGCCCAGATTACAGAACTGCAGGCCCCAATTCCTGCTACTTTGATAAAAAACACACCTCTTTCTGGACTATATACAATATTACTGTAAAAGCAACTAATGAAATGGGAAGTAACAGCTCTGATCCTCATTATGTGGATGTGACTTACATAGGTAAGAGATAAATAAAGGTTTTTAAGTGGAATTCAACTAATTCAAAATTATGAATTTTGATACTTGGATATAATATTGTATATGAGAAGAGCTAGAATTAAATTCCTAAGCTAAAAACATATAAGAACTAATAAGATCTCGTCTGCTGTAATGATAATTTAATATAGCATTTTATTTTCAAAGAATGTCTAAAAATCCAAAAGCTTAAAAAACTGCCTTCAGATAACCATGTAAAAGTTTTGCGTATTTCTGTCAGTCAAGAATCATCATCCATCTAAATCCTTTCTACTGTACCAAAAACTGAAATCAAATTGATCTTTTAACTAATACTATTTAAATTTAATTACCTAAGAGTAGTTACCTGAAATTTGCTTTTCCCTCAGACTCAAGAGATGCTAAATCAGTGCTCTCTCTGGCACAGTATCTGATAATCTCCTTTCTCAGACTTTTTCCACAGAGTGACTGGGCAACTATTTAGGGTTTTTTTCTAATGGAAAGAACAATATCACTGATATCCAGTTTGTTATCAATGGTGTGTCCACAGGGAGCCTAGCAATTGAAAAAGTACTCCTGGAGAAAAAGCTTAAAATTTTACCTCCATGTCATGACTACTTACTTGCTGAAACTTCACATAAGACAGTGGAAAATAATACATGCACTAAATCCAGGTACTTTAGTACTCTGAACTGAGTTAGCTGCAACCCTGACTTTGGCTAAAAGCCAAGTTCCATTTTATTTTACTTTTAAAGTATAGATGGGGCTTTAATATTGCTATTGTGTTTTATTTTTAAATAAATCCTTTATTATGTTTTATATTTAAATATATACTATGCATGTAAGGATTATAATGTGAGTTTTTTGGATATAAAAGATAGGGGAAAGGGTTTTCGCAGTTAAATCTATAATTCCAGCATCCCTAACTGTATATAACAACTCTGTTAACATGATTAATACAACTTCTGTAACAGAGCACTGAATGTTAGCTTCATTTCTGCTAATTTTGAAACATGGTTGTAGAAGAGCAATAAATGATAATTGTAGAAAGTAGCAAATCTTATTATGAACTAACTTATTTACTATTCTTCAGTTACTTCAAATTTATAAATCCATCCTACTTCATCAGGAAATTCTTGATTCCTGAATCCCAGCACCAGTTCTATGTTACTAGACGCGCTGGAGGTGGCAATTTGCCACTTGCACTATTTTATACCTCCTCCTACGATGCAGGGAAAAGTCTTGCAGCCTTAGTGTCTGTTCTTTTATTTTAACAGTACAGCCAGATCCTCCTGTGAATGTAACGCTAGAATTAAAAAAGCCAATCAATAGAAAACCCTATCTGGTCTTGACGTGGTTCCCACCCCCACTGGCTGATGTCAGATCTGGATGGCTTACTCTGGAGTATGAGCTGCGACTGAAGCCTGAAGAAGGAGAGGAGTGGGAGGTAAGGAAACTGCAGATTTTTGCTAGATTATGTTTTCTGATCAATTAGATTTTGTCAGCTAAGTTCCATGCCTGAATGTAATGAAGCAGGCACATGTAATGAAGTGGTTCAGCCTTTTCAAAAGCTCTGCTTGGATGGTCTGTGGCTTTCTGTTGAGAAGACTGTGGTATCTCAAATGCTGTTGTACACAATGATGTAATAAAAGGCACTGAAATATATTTTTAATTATGATAATTCTATATTAATTACATTGGTATATAGTTTAATTTGTTAGTTCCCACTTCCTCAGCCACAAGCACTTCTTGGGAACATAAGGCTCAATAACATTATGTAAAATTATTTACATTTGTACCCCCCCAAAAAAAGAAGACAATTGTCCTGACCACATAAAAACAACTGTCTTTGCCCAGAAGGTGCAAATCAAATAACTGGGCAGCAAATTAAAGACTTCAGCTATTGGCATTGAGCTGCATCCCTTCCTTGTCTGCTGCAGCCATCTCTGTGTCTCCTCCTTCCTTCCCATTGCCACTATCATTTCCAGCTCCTTGGTCCTTGTAAGGTCCACCGTTCCCTCACCTGTGCAGTTTCATCAACTTCCACACTCCTCCTTCGCTGTCTGCATTTTCATCACCAGTATTTGTGTTTTCTGTCTCCTCTCACCATTGCATTTCCACCACTACTACACCTGCCATATGCTCTTGATGGATTTTTATACTAGTTTCAGTTGCACAGTATGAAAGGGCTTAACAGCATTCCCACTGTTTAAAATTCCCACATTTTAAAATGTGAACCACAGAAATAAAACAGATATACCATTATAATGTGTTCATATAACAATTCCTCTGAAGCCATCCAGATCCATCCTATATTCCCAACTTGATTATCAAGACCTTAAGTTAGCTATGATTTTGATAACAAAATGTCTTAATTTTATTATTTTTTATTATTATTTGGATTTTATTATTTTTAATTCATTTTTCAGACTATTTTTGTTGGACAGCAAACACAGTATAAAATGTTTAGTTTAAATCCGGGAAAGAAGTACATAGTGCAGATTCACTGCAAACCAGACCACCATGGATCATGGAGTGAATGGAGCTCAGAAAAGTATATTCAGATCCCCAGTGGTGAGTGGCCAAGCATCCTTTCAATAACTGTGTAACAGTGAAGTTCATGTGATATTTTTGTTAGCTGTCCAAAGCAGCCATGAAGATTGACATCCCCTAGTTTCCCTAAGACAGGTAAGATAACTGAATTCTCACCTTTCCTGCACTCTACTCAGTTAGCTCTTCTCTTCATTGCTTTTAGGAGTTAAGAAGGTGAATAAATTTCCTTGCTTGTTAAACCCTGTTCTTTCTCTTTATTGCCTGGTAGTTTTTAATGAACAGAATACTGGCAGTTGCATTAAAAATACCACATAGACAGGAAATAATCATTACTTTCAGACTAACAACTCTGGATTGCTGTCTATCTGTAATGAATTCAAAATGTACACCTTAATGTAAAGAACATATATTACAGTAAAAATCCATAAAACCATCTAGTTGTAGATTATTTTGCTAGCCATTTAATTAATTATATGATACGTGTTTGATAGTGAAATGACTACAGCATTGGCATAAGTAGATTTGAAGCCAACTGAACTCATTAATAAAAAGCATATTAATTATCAGATGTTAGTAGTGTTATAGAGATCAGTCTATGCTAGAAATGGCTGCTAGATTCAATACCAAATTTTGCAGTTTAGATCCATTTTTAAAACGAAGGCCATTTGAGACTTCTTTTTGCATACTTACTATGTAAATCTTAGACATGTGTCCTTAAATAATTTCATTTGTTTCCTAGACTATAGAGTAAAAGATATGATTGTGTGGATCATCGTGGGTGTCTTATCATCTCTCATATGTTTAATCATGAGCTGGACAATGGTTTTAAAAGGATACAGGTAAGTCATCAATTTCATGATAGTATAGAGTTGGAAATCTCAGTAAACTTGTTAAGACATATAGATATTTGATTGAAATATTTTAAATATTTGATTTCCTGTGATTTTTATGTTCTTTTATCAACTATAAATTAGAAATCTGACATATCTATCTGTAGAGGCCTGCTAGTCCTGCTGCCTTGTGCAACAGACAGCTGTGTCTTGACCAGCTGACAAAATTACAGTGATTTCAGAAGACTAGAGGTTGAGGGAAAAAGGACAGTAGAAGAATATTAGCAGTGTTGCTTCTCCAGTTTAGTAACAATTATTTTTGTGCTGCTCTCTTCCTTCTAAATACAACTAAGGATAACTTATAAACTATACTTGTTTCGATAAATTGTCTGACTTGAGAAGGTAAACAAAAAACAGGTCCAGTAGGAAGGTAGTGGATACAGAGAAGTGGCTGAAATTTGTCACATTCGGGCAACATGGGAGAAGAGAGAGATAGGGCCTGTCCTTTTATGCTGTGTGTTTGATCTGCTTATTTTAGGATGATAGCCTTTATCCTACCACCAGTCCCGGGACCAAAGATAAAAGGCATAGATACACATCTGCTGGAGGTGAGTACCTCAACAACTACAAAATCATTTACCATTACATACTTTTCCAAGTTCTGTACTAGTTAAATCAATTACCGTAATTAAGATATAGCTTTAATTAATGCTAAAAATAAGCAAAACTTTCAGTTTGATACTGCTGAGCATCTAGGCAAGGCAGAGTGTTTAAACTAGCACTTCACAGTAGTGATAGGAGGGGGTTTGGGAGCAGGGTTTGACATAGCAGCTGTTCCCTGGTGCCCTGCAAGAGGCAGTGCCTAAAAGATCTTCCTAAAAGTTCTTGCAGAGAAGTACTCTGCCATCTCCTGTCATGCTGAAGAGACAGGACATAGGTGAGCTATTGTACTCCTTCTTGCCAAACCCATGAGATCCTAACCTGCCCTGAATTTCCCAGGTCCTCACATTTAGGAACATGAATTCTGGGATTTTGTCTCTGCACTGAGAGAACTCAGGAAAAGCTCTTCCTCAGTTTTCTCCAGCTGTTGAGATTCAGTTTAGATCTAATTATATAATTATGCAAGTAATTACATATTAACTATGTAGATTTTCACTGTTGCTCTAGTCATATGTAAACCTCCGGAATATCAACAGAATATCAACTTTATATTTATTATGCCCTTAGGCGGGGAAGTCTGAAGAATTATTGAGTGCTCTTGGTTGCCATGGTTTCCCTCCAACATCGGACTGTGAGGAACTACTGATAGAATATCTTGAGGTGGAGGACAGCGAGGATCAGCAACTCAGGCAAAGTCATAACAACGGTCATCCCGGTAAAAACGCAAAAATGACATCCAAGGAAACCGACAGTGACTCAGGACGAGGGAGCTGTGACAGTCCATCTCTGCTCTCTGAGAAGTGCAGGGAGTCCTGCACCCTTCCATCGAAACTTCCTTCACAAGATGTAAGAGAGATTCATGAAAATAATGCAGGAAAAAAGGGTTGGGAGACTCAGTGTGTAGCCTCTTCAGAAGACAAAGCACTCCCTTTCAACATTGCAGGGACAAAATCATCCACGTGGCCTGCAGCTAATACTCATCCTTCTACATTTGCCTATCATAGTACTGTAGATGCACAGAAGATAACACTAAGTACCACAAATGTGAATGCTGCACCAGTTCTGGTGGGAAATGAAGAAAAGCATCAGTCACGATATTCTACCAGTGAAACTCTATGTGAAGAAAACTTGGAAAAGCAACGAGAGATGGAGAATATGCATTCCAAAAATGACCAAAGCACAATACAGGTCAATCAAAACAAACTCAATGAAAAGTCATCTTTTTTAAATGCTAAAATAATGGATTACGTAGAGGTCCACAAAGTTAGACAGGATGAGAATTCAGCAGTATTACTGAAACATAAAGAAAATAATGGAAAAATTGAAAAATACACAATTTCAGGAAACAGCAAAGAATATACAAAGGTCTCAACAGTTGTGGACCACAATATTCTAGTATTAATGCCAGATCCAAGAGTCCAGCACACACCTGTATATCAGGAACCTGCAAAGGAAATGTCTCAGACCCTTCAGCAAGGCCAAGTCGAGAAAAACATGAGCTACTGTCTGCCAGTTCCAAGTGAGTGCCAAAGAGAGGCCGGTGGATCAGAGTACATGGACCCATCTTCCTTTATGCCCTCCTTTAAATAACTGAAAGTTTGATTATTCTTCATCAGGTAATGCTACAGAATGAGTTAAGTACAATCAGTACAATAAAGCTAAGCTCTGTGTTTCAGGATTATGCTACTACATCATAATTGTGGCTTACACCTTTTCCTAGCTGACAAGTCTTTGATTTGCGTATTGATTTGCTTAATAGTTGTGTACAGTGCAAGGAAAACATGCAGGAAAGCGTTCCTTAAAAAAACTACCCTCCTATGTGTATTATAGAGAGAATAAAATAAACTGTGGGTTGATATGCTGATAATCATGGAAATAAAACTTAGATAGTTAACATAAGTTTCTGACCACGGGAAATGAAGTATTTGATACTATGTGCCATGAAAAACTACACTGTAAACAAATTATTCAACTTCTGAGATCTTCTCTCATTTATTTAAACCTATGGGAATATTTCTGACACAACAAAGATGAAAATTGTTATAGGTCAGTCAATATACCATGGTTGTCAGATCCCAACGAGAGCAGTTTCAAACCAGATAAGTCACTACAAAATAACATTCTGATGTATAGTGGTTTCTTTTTTCTCAATGCATTCTGACACTAGATTGTTTTCTTTATACTTTTTCTCAAACTTAAAAAAGGACCTCTAATATGTGAAAAATCATATATGAAACAAAACATATTCAATTAATTATAGTAAAATAACAAATCCTTCTAAATACATTTTTGATTTTGGTGTGACAGATAATTTTACATCCCATTCACATCCTACTACATTCAAACCCAATATGAAAAAAATAGCGAGATACTATCTGATATACTGCCTTACTGTATATAATATACAATACTACTTTAGTACATGCCCATGTGTTCAACAATGTATTTTTAAAGGCTATTTTTCTAATACAAAACAAGGCAAAATAAAACATTTTTAATTTCCCAATGCTATTTAGCTACATAACTGTTCTGTTTCCTTCTGCTGCAGCAGAAGTAACGGGTAAAGCTCCCATTTCTATATAAAAGATGAGTGAACTTTATAGTAATTAAGAATATTAAGTAATTTTTATCTATATTTCTAATATATTACAGATGTATTACTATTTGAATTATAAATTATTTATTCCATATGTTTTTTACATGCTGTTATTGCAAAATTATAATAGAATCCAGGTTTTGAGAGCACAGCTTCTTTCCCACAAAACTTGTAGCCTGATGCCACTCCGGAGTGGTATGGGATGGGACAAGATGACTGCAAGCCTTTTGTATCCCTCTTGTCGCGGACACAGGCAGAATGCTGTCAAGCTGCAACTTAAAGATTTTACTTATGTAGTGGATTTCTTAGGCTACCAGCAGGCAGATAGTACAGATGTTACAAACCAAAGAAAGCACCAAGCGAGGCTCTTGCTGGCACGCTGATTACATGGGACCAGGGGAAGCCAGGCACAATCTTTAGCAGATGTGAAATGTAGGATTATCCTGACTAATTTAAGGTATCTATATGTGTACCAGGTTTGTAAATTTTCGTTGTAGACTGGGAAGCCTAGAGCACCTGGCCAAATGCAAGAATCTATATGAGGAAGAGACGATTTGCACTCTGATCTCCACTGACTGCATTTAAAGTTTGTCTCCCCTAACTTCCTCTAATCAAAGGCTAAAACCCGAATTTCAGTTATGTTTACTCAAACATTTTCTGTGTTGACCATGGTTAAATGAAAGAATAAGGGCTGCCTTAATATTCTGGGGTATGTCCGATTCTGTTCTAGCCACTGGGTCCCAGGAACATTCCTAACTTTAAGATCCTGGGTTCATAAAACACAAAAGATCAGATTTTCAAAAGACCTGTAGTTTATATGCTCATGCAAAGCTCAAGTTGCCACAAGAAAAACATTAGTTTTATTGCCTGAAGAGCCAGTATTGCAAGACATTGTAAAGAAGGTCCTTCCAGTGATCCTCTCAGAAAGAGAACTGAGTAGAAGAGTGTCTATGCCTTCCTATAAACTGGTAGTGAAGCTACAAGAGCAGTAGCTTCAATCACATTGTCAGGCATAAATTCTCTTCCACCTTGTCAACCAAGTGTCTCATGATGTCAAATCATTGTGGTTTCCTGTGGAAAAAAGAGAAATCCAGCTAGACTGCAAAAGGTACATTTTTGGAAGGGGCTAAGCCTCTTGGGGATTTGCTATATAGATATAATATGAACACATTTTTAATAAACAAATTTCATACTTTGAGTTGAACAAATGTGCAGTGGGATCATTTCTCCTTTGGATGTGCTTTTATTTTCCAAAATCCGTAGGAATAACACCTTCTGAAACTGGTCCAAACTGTACTTTTGCACATCAAAAAGAGAATAAACAAGTGTTCTGTAAAATTGAGATAATCTTCAGCTGAGTCTATGAGCCCTTGGATGTTCAAATAAATATATTTTTGCAATATTATTTTTGTTTACAACTCTTCAAGGAATTGTTTTATTATTATTATTATTATTATGAAATAGATGAGATTTTGTAGCAGTTGTACAGATTAGATTGTTGTGAAGATACAAAACAAGTAGTGGGGAATAACAGGCTCCCCACCACAAAGGGAAATGATTTTCATCACATAATTTACCCTAGGAACAGATATTAGCCCTCAAGCCTAAATATCTCCATTGGATAAATTTCTTAAAAAATTGAAAAAGTTTGTGTGATGTTTTTAATATAAATTCTGCGTATGTGTATATTAAATTGTAAATTGCGTTTTACTAGCACAAAAGCTCTACAAGGAAGCATAATGGCTCTTCAGAAGTAGTTCATTTTATAAAGTTCATACAACTGAATATGTATATTTTTAAATAATATATTTTCTTTAGATACAGAAAATACTATTAACAGCTTTTATTTATATTGGGAAATACAGTACATCATTATTTTAAATTTTCTCAGTAGATTTCTTTCTTTAACAAAGACATAGTTGATACAATGTTTTGGTATTTTCAATAAGATGCTCCTGACTTTTAAATAAATATGATTTATTGAACTGAGACATGTGCTGCCAAAACTTACTGTCCCCAAAAAATACAGGTTTGAAGAATGGTCTTTATGGTATTATGTAACTACAAAGCATTATTTAATAAAAATGTAGTAAACCAACCTTATGTAATACTAATAAGAGGATATATTTGTTTATGGAACAAACTGAAAAACAAATACGTAATGATAATTGATTTATGAATTCTGTGGTATGTTTTATGTGCTTCTGTTCAGATGGCTGGAAAATCTACAGTTGCTTTAAATGTCATGTAAGTATTTAACATGTAGTAACAGTACGTACCAAAAATGGATATGCAGTATTCGTGATATCTGAAGCACTGTGTATGTGGAATTCACATCTTGAAGCCTGTAAATGTGTTGGATAATCTTTCATTAACTGTAAACAACTCGAAAGTGTTGTGCAAGGAAACCAAAGTCATCTAAGCCAGTTGTGAATATCGTAACTCTGCTACAAAGCCATAAACCCACAGGAAATGAAAATGCATCATGAGATCAGGCGCCATATTTTTTAAGAATTGCTACCTCACTTTTTTTTGCTCCCAGAAGCATTTTTCTTTGTATGTCAAATTACTACATCAAGATTAAAAACAACTTAGAATTTGTAATGTTCAATTTGTTTTTGTTAAACAACAGTTTGTCATGGAACCATCACTTGGGTTGCACTAACACTGTTAGGATGGGATACTAGCGATATGTAGCAAGATGAGATGTTTATTCAAAAAACAGACACGATTTTCCTAATGCATCAGTCCCTCTCCTGGACTGACAAGTTATTTGGGAGCTGTCTCTGTGCCCACCCCACTTGGATTGAAAAAACTGAGCTCTCTCTCTAGATTGACAAATACTAAACTCATCATTTGTCAACATTTGCTATCCGGAAAGAAGTTTTGAGTTCCTGAGAAGTAAAGCTTCAAATTCTGTCTCTAAATGAATGAAAATGGACACTAGCCCAACTCATAACCATCTCAAACGCTCATATTAAAACCAGAACACTGACTTCCTTCAGACTCCAGTTGATGTGGACATGTGTCTGAATTACACTGAGCTGGAACAATCTTGTGGCCCGGTTTTGAAAACTCTTTTGAACCAATTACAGGAACGTTTGTAATTGTCTTTTCTGTGTATGTCAAGCAGGAGATTAAAGATAAATTAAATATGGAAATACATAATGCATGAGAATGGAGAGAGATCTTAGTGAGGGAAAGCAGCGCATGGTGGGTGCATGTGGCAGAAGAGCGGGAGCACAGTCACAGGGAACACCATAGGATGTTCAAAGATGGGGAAATTAGAGAAATCAGCAGGCATTGCGCATGCGTATGGCCTGCAAGGGAGGGAGGACAGAAAGTGGAGGCAAAAGCAGCCAAATGAGTGTGTGATAAATGAGATTGTGGGTAAGAAAATAGAAGAGAAACAAATAGACTTTAATATCAAAAGGGGGGATATCCACAGTTATCTGATATAGTCCACAAAAATAAGGAGGCCTTATTAAAGCCTAACCAGTTGGCAAAATACTCAAATCAGCTACGAGAAATCAGCTACTATACAAGAAATGGAAAAAATCCTATACATGAGAGTTGGTCTCTTCATTCTTATGCATTACAGGATTTCCTTCCAAGTATATGGTACTGGCCATTGGCAATCAGAGTACTTGAAGAGCTCAGACACTAAATTTGATTTGCTGTTTTATTTCCTACATGTCTAAGGAAAAAAAAAAAAGAACAGTGTGGCCAAACTGTTTTTAAAAACAACATTCAATTTTAGTCAGAGATTTATAGATGAGGCTTTTTTTCCTCCATTTGCACTGTCTTGCAGATTTGCCTGTCACTCTTAAGTATTTTTTTCTACTTATTAAAGATCTATGAGCCACAAGAGCCAAAGGACTTTGTGAACCCAGTAAAATGCCCTCTTGACATTTCTAGGCATTGTTTAGTCTGTACCAGCAACAATCCAACACTTAATTTATTTTTTTAATCAGATAGTCGCTGTCTTGGTGATAAATCTTGAGAGTTACCAAGTCAGGCATAAAACACATTTTCTCCCATATAAGTTTTTAACAGAAAAATACTTTATCTTTGTGCAGCCTTTTCCAAACAGTCCATGTGTTAAAAAGCTCAGCAAGATAGTGGTGCACAGACAAGCTAGAAATAAGAAAAAATCACAGCTCTCTCTCATAGGGAGGATTAATGTCCTGTTCTATTTTGTGATGCTGCTTTTCTTGGACTTTGTCTTTATTTGACTTTGTTTTTTGACAGTGCTGCTTCTGGGTCTATTTTTGTGAGCTGCTGAGTATCTTCACCTCATTTTGACAACAATAAGAATGGAAATAGTTCACTTCCAAGAAAGATTATTTAGTCATCAGTTTTATGGTCATATAACACTGAGCAGATCTTTAGAGGATGCTGAAAATCTTTGTAGGGATCACTTGTATGAAGTATCTCTTACATATTTCAGGACATGGTACATGTCCAGGAATGGGCACTTTTTTCTATATATTTGATATATATATATGGAAATACAATGATGTTAAACCATATTGTTAATATTCGTAATGAACATTACTCTTAATTCTCACCCACCTATCCTTTGCTCTGAAAGAAAACTACTGTCCAGACATACTCAGATGGGAGCTCCTAGGCTGCTTTGCTAATTTTCATGTTTCATCTTAGAAACTAATTTTTATTCATTCTGTTTACAAATGCCATTCTTCATCTATAATAAGAGAACTATCAGTTCCATGTATGTGTTATACTGCTCAGAGATACTCAACACTATCTGGGCTTCTAAGCTTATGTTGTGTACGCCAATGTTGATCCAATGTGTAAAATAGAGCAATACTGGGGGTGCTGGTCTGAATAAGCACTGCCCAGAAAAAAATGTCAGCAGTACTTAATAATGTGCATTTGCTCAAGTTTCTGGCATGTTGATAAGTGTAGGGGAAAGTCTCTGGAACTTCCTTGCCTGAACCCTGCTTTATGAATAATATCAGCAGGTCTCTTTAAGAAGCATTTATGAATCATAGTCTGAATAACATGCACAATAAACAAAGTACTTTCCAAGACAGAGAGGGTCTAATATTTAAAGCAAAATTTTTTCCATTTGCGTAAACCATCCCATTCTTAGGCTCATAATAAAAGCTGGGCATCTTTTCATTACAGTTTTCAGAACTTGTAGGCAATCTGGAACGTCCAAGTTATTGTAGTGTCATTACTGTAGCAACAGAATGACTTGAAGCACAATTATTCTATGAATCAAATCCAAATGTTTTGTAAATTGCTAAAATTGAAAAAATATAGCAAGTACATCCTTTACTATACAGTACATACATTGGTTGGAAAATACTGGTATAAAAAGAGCTGCTCAGGAATTCTTCTTTGTTTCTAAGTGTATTTGAAGGACAATGCTTTAAAGTGTATGTATTTTTAAGTTCTTAATATTGAAAATGCTAGCTTAAAAACAAACCTGTTAGCAATTTCACTTGTAAGGTCAATATTGTCACTGATGTCTGTAGCTTTCTGATGGACTTTTCAATCTTTTGTCACTGTAAAACTCTTTGCAATGGTGTTTGCATTTCAATTTAATAAAACACTTCTTGAATAAATTTTATATAGTCTTATAGCTCTTTTTATCACAGAATATATCAGTTCCTGTATATAATGTGTAACATGCAAGGATAAAGCCAGGCATCCAGCAGAGTTTGTGGGATGGGCTATCACCGTTCCGCACATGGAAGGACCAGTCTCAGATGCATTTAACCCATGGCATCTGCACTGAGCAATTGATCTGATGTGCGGGAGGCTCCTGATTTGCAGGTGTCCTAAGAACACAACATGAAGTGTTCCGTGCATATAAGCAGAGCATGACAGGAGATTTGCTCTCCAGCTTCTTGGAGGAGCTGGTTAGAAGACTTGGCTCACTGCTGCTCACATCTCACTCCTAGCATAGAGTCTGTAGGCATAAACAGGCAATATATTCACATGAACCAAACATTTGGAGAGGAAAGAAAGTGTGAGCAATGCTACTAGCTACAACCAGTGTTCTAGGTGTCATGGGAAGCACACAGTTAATGCAGACATCTCATTCACAAAGTCACATAATTTTTGTATATTCATACTTGTTTATGGCTCTTTGTTTTGAAGAAAAGGATCTCTGAAATTCAGGGACTGCCAGTTATCAAAAGTAAAGCCTGATAGAGAAAGATTGAGAACCTTGGAACCCTGGGGTTTAGAAATGCTACACTGATTGCTAGAAAGGACAAGTGTCTGACTCACTGCTGCAAGAGAAGGAGTGTTGCTTGCAAAATGGAGATCACCCTCCAGGGCTAGAGCCTGCAGCTGCTGCTGCCTGGGGCTGGTGGAAATACAGTGAGAATTTAAAAAAAAGCAGATTAATTTCATGTCCCTGAAGTCTTTATAAAATTGAGGTGTTGCCCATGAATCACAGCAAGGAAATAAAGGAAATGTCACTGTAAAGATGTTGCCGAAAACCGGGAATAAACCTCTTAACACCAATGTAGCATTAAGAAGCAGATATTCCCTTTATTGCAGCGCTGGGTGCACGGGGGATAGCTCCAACCTATCGTGCACGCCCTAAGGTGTGTTTGCTAAAGCTTTTATTTCTCTGTTCTCTACATAAGCATTAAACTCCAGGAATGATCATACATATTCATTCTATTTCCCCGAACTAATTACAATATACCCCAGCCTCGTGCGTGTGCACCCTCTGCCCCTTCGGTGGTCTCCGGTGGCCTTTTGAGACCCCCTGGTGATTGTCCTTCTGTGTCCACTCCGTGACATCCCGGAACTCACTTCCATACATGGCCTTATTCCGGCCCAGAAGGCCCTGTTTTGGTCCTACTGCCCAATTTCAGACAGTTCCTTGACGATACAGTGGTCCTTATCTTTGTGTTCAGCTGGTCTTTGCTGTTTTCTCCATATTCTCTCACGATGTCCCAGAAACATCTGCTGTATTTTCTCATAATATATCAGCAACAACAGCAAAAATACGTCCTTGGGTGCATTCCCTTCTGGGGTTTCTCATAACAAAGGGACTGTCCTGCAAAGGTTATTACACTTGCTATCAACTGAGAGCTTACACAATTTAGAGAAAACAAAACAAAGCAAAGCAAAACAAAAACAACAACCAAAAAAAAAAAATGAACTGAACAAAAAAAACACCTGATTCTGCTACAGTTGTGGCCACAGAAGAAAACATGGGGCACAGGAGCCTCTCAGGCTCCCCAGAAGCTTAAAGGAGACATAATTCAAGTATTTTGGTACTGTATTTTTAGCAGCTTTTGCTACTCTTGTCTGTTAAGGTTGTTTACGTTAAATATAAATTCACTTTACCAGGAGCACCTATCTGATAAAACACGTTTTTTAGTAAGTTAGGTCTGGGAGCTTAGGCCAGTGCCCTGCCAGGCTTTCTGGAGCGGGATGAAAATGTCTTTACTGTGATTAGCTTCTCTCGGAGCTTTACAAAAGGCCTC
>NW_010583637.1:295566-314472 GCF_000705375.1 Tinamus guttatus
ATCTCCGAGGCTAGACTGCCATGCGTGGTTAATATCCTAGTGATCCAGGTGATCATGAGGGGAGTAATGTCGAGTTTATTTCAGCAAACTTCACTTTCCATCTAATGTATTTAAGAAATTCTCGGTGTTCCCAATAAGAGTTCTCTTTATCTTTACAAAGATGCAGTGCTCAAGCAGGTGTTTTTTTTTCCTAAAGCCAATCTCTCAGGGGGAAAAAAAAGAGAAAAAAAAATTGCCTCGACTGTTGTTTCAGTGTTGTGTGATTGAGCTGTTTCACAAGCACTTTGGTAGTTGCCCGATACTAGTACTATTATCTTGCTGTTTTGTAGTTGCCTTTGGGCTGCAGAAATGGAAAAGCTCAGTCTCCCTGCAAGCAGAAATGCCCCCTTGCGACTTTGTGCCTGAAAAATACCAAGTAAGTCCTACACGCTGCACTGGACTGAAGTAAAGACTGCCTGGAGAGACCTGAGCGATGGGCTCGTTTGCTGTAAATCCATTACAATTTAAGCAGTCTGCTTGTTTAAGAAGAACAGTGAGGTTGCAACCATGAAATATACCAATAGATTAACCTATGTAGCATTAAGGATAAGTTGTTGATTTGAAAGACTTTAAGGAAATGAGGACTGAACAACAGAAGGGCAGAATAAGGGCAGTCTTGCCGAAAGCTGAATTTCAGACACCTGTAGAGATTTGTGAGTGCTAAAATGTGTTGAAGTCTTTCTGTGAGCAACCACTACAGACCACATGTGTGAGCCATGAATTTTGAGTCTGAATATTCAGAGTGTCAACGCATACTGACTTGTTTATTCCACCCAGTCCTACACATATGACCACATGCTGAAGATCCGTGAACGAAATCTCTCTCCTACCCTGTTAATGGTTTACAAGAAGCCGCTGTTGCTGCATCAAGGCCACATGCAGTGGCTGTTTGATTATGAAGGACGAAGATACCTTGATCTCTTTGCTGGAATTGCTACCGTCAATGTTGGTCATTGTCACCCGTAAGTGTCCTGCTGCTTGATGTGCCCCATCAAGTGCAGAAAGACATGCTCGTAGTAGTTTTATCCTGTGTTAATTTTTAGCCGTGTGAATCCCAAACGAGAATTTATCTCACTAGGATTTCAAGTATCGCTCAAAATCGGGTTAGTTCCCAGCTATAAGATGAAGAACAAATTAAATCATTCTATTTATTTGTTCATTTATCTGGCAAGTAGAGCAATGTCTGAGTTTGAAGTGCTAGTAAGGGAAGTTTGTTTGTGTGTACGTGCTTGTTGGAATAAGCCACTGTCTTGCGGTACATGCAGGAAGGTAACTGCGGCTCCCCAGAAACAGCTTGCCCGCCTCTGGCATACCTCTAATATCTACATGCACCCCCCAATCCAGGAGTACGCGGAGAAGCTAACTTCACTGCTCCCAGATCCGCTTAAGGTAGGTGCTCCCGACACGGTGGTGGGGTGTTTATTAGATCAGAATACGTATGTAGAGCAGTACTAGCTGGAAAGAGAAAACCTGCGTGGGGACCATGGACTGTCAAAGGGAAAAACTTCATGACCCTCAGACCTTTTCTTTCATCCTAGAGGTACACTAGCATAAAATCTCAAGGTCTTGTTCTGTTTAGATATCTGCTTTCCCTTCTGTTGCCCTGTGAAGAGACTCTACTACTACCTGTGCAAAGGTAGTTTCTGTTCAATGAGTCATACTCATTTTTACCCAAACATTTTCCTTTTTCTTTAAGTCACTGTTTCATCTTAGCTACAGGGTGGAAAGGCTGAAGAGTCTAATTCTGGAAGCTTTTTCTGCACTGCCCATGTGGGCCATGTGTGCCCATCAACGTAATCCTAACCCTCATTTGCACATACATGATGTTAACAGTAGGTTTATTGCCATGAAGTCACTTTGCGGCAGTGATGGGTTATTGCTTATAGTGTTGCTAAGGCTACATGGTCACATCCTAAATAAGGAGGGGGTTGTTGCTGGTTTTACTGATTATAAGCCTTTCTCTGTAGGTGGTTTTTCTGACCAACAGCGGGTCGGAAGCGAATGATCTGGCAATGTTCCTGGCAAGGTTACATACTCGTAGCTTCGACATCATCTGTTTCAGGTAAGGGTGATGCGTCTTTAGGAAACTCCCTGTGTGTGATCACTCTCTATATGTGCGAGACATGAAACAATGTGGAACTCAGTCTGCTGAGGACACATTCAGATTAATTTGTCACGCAAAGAAGATATCAGTTTGGGAGTTGAAGTTTTGATACAGTGAGCACGGGATGGCTAAAAGACAACCTGTGATTTATGCTTTCATTATTTAAAAAATCGATCTAATCCTTGTGTTACCTGCTTTCACTGATCCCACCTTGCAGTGCTGCCCTTTTTGGGGATACAAAGGTTCAGTTAGAACAGATGAGCAGTGACCCAGAGTAGGGAACTGATCTGGCTGAAAACTGACCCAGTGAAAGGACTGGGTCCTTTTTTGTTCTTGTTTGTTTTGCTGGCTTGTTATCCTGATGGATCCCTCGTGTGGTTTGCTGCACAGCTGCACAGAAAGCTGTTCTGCCGTAATTACAGAAGTGGTGGATGGGGGAGGACTATGTAATCATCAGTATAAGCAATTCTTCTCTTACTGTGTGTCCAAGGTCTCAGATATTAGAGTAAAAGCACCTATTAAAATATATTAGCTTTTGGGGAAAAGGGCGTTTTTCCTGCCATTCTGTTCGGCAAAAAAAAAAAAAAAAGGTGAATCCACCTAATTTGTGAATTATATTCCCCTTGGTGAATTTCTGATTTGTGTATAAAAACTAGCATTAATCCACTAGGCAATGTAATGATTGGCAGCATCTGCTTGAGAGAGAAGCTCCCAAGGTGCAAGGAACAGAGACGCTTATCCCCAGGGGCTCAGGTGCTGCAGCAGAGCTACAGGAGAGGCTGTACAAAGCCTGTCCAAATTGCAGCTGATCCCAGTCTGTTTCTTCTCCCTATGGGAACAGGAGGTTTAACATTTACTGGTTTAACATTTGCCATTGCAGCAAATGTTGCAGATGGGTAGCAGCAAATATTCCACAATCAGAGCAAAAACTGGCAGTAGTAATCTAATCTTTGAGAGCAGTGGCAAACACTTTCCTCCGTGATGTTTAGCTTGGAGGCATGCCCTGTCAGCACTGATATTGCTACAGGTTCCTCTCAGACATGTGTGCTGATCCTGTGCTTTGTGTTTGCAGAGGAGCGTACCACGGAGGCAGCCCCTACACGCTGGGAGTGACATCTGTTGGTTACTATAAGCATGGCTTTGCCAGTGGCTTTGGCTGCATAACAGTGAGATGTTTTCATTTTTATTTTTTTAGTAATCTGTGTACCTAACAGTTTGTTTGAGCATTTCAGCCTTTAGCAAGTGCTTCATTAGCTGAACTGCAGTGTTTCTGCTGGGTAAGCAAAGCGAGAGTTGGGAGTCCCCTTTCACTCCTTGTTAGTTAGATAGCTGTAATTGCTGACTAACTGACTTGAGAGTAAAGCAAAGGAAGTCATCAACTGAGTGACCGCTGCTAGAATGGTCAAACAGGGATTTTTTGCTTCCTCTCCAGAAAAAAAAAAAAAAATACCTCTGTGTCTACCTCCCATCAGAGTTCTTATCTTTGGGCACACCTGGCGTTATTTCAGATATTGTTTGACTGTAGCAGACTGTTTTAGCTTTCTTCCTTGGAGTCATCTTTAGGTATGATCAACATTTCTCTTAGACAGTGTCATCAAATCTGTAGCTATTTCTTTTATGCTTGACAGACAATGTTGCCAGATGTTTTTCGTGGTCCATGGGGAGGCAGCCACTGCAGAGATTCTCCAGTGCAAACTATTCGAAAATGCAGCTGTTCTGAAGGTTGGTCAATGACAAAAAGTATTTGTTTTTGAGTTTAGGAGGTAGTATGGAGCTGTGGTTTCCATATGCCCCAGGGCATATTTATTTAACTTTTCAGGAAAGATAAGGATTCATGTATAGGACCCCTGGTCCTATTGCTCCAATAGGTTTGGATTTGCACACAGCTGAATAAAATATTGCAGCAAGCCTCAGGTAATGTTCCATAGGCAGCACAATGTGAAAGCTTCTCTGCTGCTGCCCTGTAAAGAGCAGTTAAAATACGTTACAATATTTACAATACTCTTTTCACTGTTTCAGCAAGTACTCTAGTATTTTACCTCACATGCAGAACAAAAGGTTTTCTTAATTTTAGCCCTTTCCAGTGAATGAGAGGATGAGCTGTACTAATAACTGCCTTCTTTGTTACAGTATGGACTGATGGGCGGCTGCATTCTCCAGTCTTACTAACCTGACAGTTTGCTGTGTCTTATTCTGATATTTATTAACCCATGAGAAACTAATCACTTGCTTTTTTTTTCTGAGGTAGATGATAATTCACAAACATTTTCTTTAATCTAGAATTTACTGACCTGTGTGATGGGTAGCATCTTACTGTGCAGCAGCTTTGCCTTGCTGTTTTGGAACTGGTGCTCCTTGCAGTGTAAATGGTTTAGGAGATTTATTCAAAATTTATTTATTCCTTGATCTGGAATATTAAAAACATGCCAGAAGTGTTTTACCATCAAAGATACTTCCTGAGAAACAGAAAGCTCAGTCTGAAATTCTATTTCTATTAGGAAGACTATAGATTAGATGTGGAATGTCATGTTTTGAAACTACTCTTGTGTCATTTTAAGTCAACTCTCTCTAAACTGTCTTCCATATAAACAGGTGTGTGTCATGCAAAGGACCAGTATATTGAACAGTTCCAAGAAACTCTGAATACCTGTGTGCCAAAAACAATAGCTGGATTTATCGTTGAACCAATTCAAGTAGGTGGTTTGCCACTTTTGAATTTTGATAGCACAAGTTAAATATTATTCTTTAGCTACACCTAATTTCATCCTAACTGCTTCCAGTCCTAAACATATTAAGTATTTCAAATATTTTTTGGGTGCGCACTATTAGAATTTGAACTTTTGCTACAGACCCCAATAGAGCAGGATTTTGTTCATTAAGTTACATTAAACAGAATCATTTTTAAATGCAGTCTTTTTTCCGTATTTAAATAGGAAGGATGACACATGAAACCAAAATAAAGTATATATTACTGTTTATATTCTAGTAGTTACTTTCTAGTTTAATTATGCTTTTATTATTTCTGTAAATTTTATCTCAGTCCCCTTCCAGTTCTTCCCAGCAACGTTCTCCACTATGTTTTTAGCAACTCACCAGCAAGCTGTGGCCCCAGGATTCATTCCTCTTCATGCTTCACTGCAGTTTCAGAACAGCTATTTATTTAATTCTTAAATAGCATGAAAGTGTGGAGAATATATACCATAAATGCAAAAATATAATCTTAAAACCGTGCCCTTAGAGAAAAGTGAAGTCGTTACTCTGTCATTTTTGTTGTCTTCCAAACTTTTACATACTTCATTCTTTGAAGCCATCGCAGTGCATGTGTGGAGTGGAATTTGTGATTTGAAAGACAAGTGGCATGGTGGGCAGAAAAGGAGGAAACTGTTCTAAAAAAAGCTACCGAAGAAGGGACCCAAGTTGGGAGTTGGTTGGTTAACTTCATTATCAAACACTTCCTAGGTTTCTCAGTGTGAAGGTTTTCAAGGTACTGTTTTTGGCAGTTTATCTTTAATCCAATCTGTTCATAGTGATTCACTTTACAGTGTGGCATCACAAACGTTTGTACGACACAGTTGACATTAGAGGAGGCTTCCCTGTGGGCTGGGAACAAGAGAGTGAGCAGGAAATGTTTGAAGTCACTACTGCAAAGCCAGGAACTTAGGAGACAGCACAAGCCTTGCTCTTACCCGAGGGCTGTTGGTATTTGTTGTAGGATACTCACCCAGTGAATTCCCTGTTTCTTCCTCTGTTCACGAACACTTTTGTCTTTTGCTTTGGCAGGGTGTTAATGGAACTGTTCAGTACCCAAAAGGTTTCTTGAAGGAAGCTTTTCAGCTAGTACGGGAAAGAGGAGGGCTCTGTATTTCAGATGAAGTGAGTTTGTTGCTTTGTTTTTGTTTACTAAAGCCCTAGAACATGAGATACCTTTGGAAGTCCTTTTAAAGAATCCAAGACTGGAAGATAATCCAAATGAGTCACTCTGCAGCCAGTGTTACCTTTCAGTGCCTGACGAGTTTACACAGTGCGTCTCTCCTAGCATCGCTGCCCCTGTGCTGAGCTTAGACACTGAGGTAGCAGCTGCCTTTCCTTGACTTTTGGGAGTAGCACATTTGCACCGATGTGCAGCTCATAAACATCGAGATTGCCACAGTAGCACTTAGGCTCGTGACATATTTACTCTGTCTGTACGCAGTGGTTTGTGCTAAGTCTGAATGCAGAGCTATTGTTCATGTAGAAGGGTTGGCAGGTAGAGCCCCCTTCCCCTTTGCCCCTGCTCCTTGTACCAGGCCTAACAGTTGGTGAGATGTCTGCTCTGTCACATGGAAGAAAAAAACAGAAGAATGAAGACCAAATTACCAATCTTTGTGTATTAGAGCTGCAGTTCATGCACATCAGTAACAGCAGAGAGACGAGAGAAATCATATTTCAAAATGTGAGAAGGTAACAGGGACATTCCTGGGTGTTTCTCTTGAAAGGTGCAGACAGGATTTGGACGGACAGGCAGCCATTTCTGGGGATTTCAAACCCATGATGTACTCCCTGACATTGTTACGATGGCAAAAGGAATTGGGAATGGTTTCCCAATGGCAGCAGTTGTTACAACAAAAGGTATGAGCGTTCAGTTCTGCTGAGGGGGAAGATAAAGCAGATGCAAAGTACACCGTGTAGCAGTTTATTACTTGTTCCAACAGCTGAGCTTCGTTAGTGTTCCTGGTCTCAAACTGTCTGTTGAGATAAATGAATCAGATTCCCATGGCACTTGATTGATTAATTGCTGTGTTACAGCAGCATAAAGTTTGATTTAAAGGGGGCTGGTTGTGTAACTGAAGCAGAGAAGATCTTGTGACACTTTGGCAGAGCTGGCAGCAGACCCTGGGAATTCTGCATAATTCAGTTTTTTCTCAGTAACGCGCTGTGTTGGCCACAGCTCGATTCATGTGAATGATTCACTGAATCTTGTATGGAAGAAGGAAATTTCTACATGTTGGTTTAAAGGACAACTGACTAGATCTGTTAGAAGTGTAACATTTCAAAACTCTTTAGCAACTGCTAGGCTTTATAGTATGGGGAATATGGTAATAATATTCTCAGACTTGCTGCACGACAAATTGAAATCTTCCTTTCTCTTTATCTCCAGGAGAATCAGAGTGGAACACAGCATTATTTTAGAAGTTAAAGCAGCTAAATATTGTTATAAGGCCCTTGCAAGGGAAGGAATGAAAATGTTTTTCTTTTTCTTTCAGAGATTGCAAATGCCTTGGCTCAGAACCTTCACTTTAATACGTTTGGAGGAAACCCTGTGGCTTGCGTAGTAGGAGCTGCAGTTCTTGATGTAGGGAGAATGTTATGATGTCTGTACACTAGGCTTTTTCTAATAACAAAAGATGAAAAATGCTTACATTAGTTTTTTATTATAAATTTATATGGGCAATTTTATAAATAACTATAGAATATCTATGAAAGTATTATTTTTATGTGGTCAGTGTTCCCTGGGGGTAGGAAATAGTAATTGCTGATTTGTTCCATTGTAAAATTTTCATCCCAGTAGCAAGAATGGTTATCCTCTGTGATTACATTACCCAAATCATCTTTCCCTTTTTATTCCTGTAATGTTCTTAAATTTGTTAATAAAAATGTAGGAAAGTGCTTTGAAAAAGTAGCACCCATAAATGATTTTCATAGGATGATGCAAATCCCCAGTTAAGCCATATTTATTCTCTGAAACATATATGTAAATTATTTTAATTCCACAGTTTCAGCCTTCTGCACAAGAAGACTTAATAATCAGATAGTTAAAGATACATAAGTACTGAATTTCTTGTGAAACAGAAAAATTCTCATGAAAAAGACACAGAAAAAATGCATTATTTTATATTTTTTGCACTATTATCTGATACAAAATTATTAAGTAAGTGGGCAGTAGGTTGCTATTTAATTTGTAATGGTCACACACAGACCAGGTTTCCCTGACTCTGAAGCTTCACTGTAGCAGATGGTCCGTTTATGCTCAGGTTATTTTCCTGGCTGATTTTTCTCACAGCTGTTTCATAAAATGTAGACTGTTGATGATACTTGTAATTTGGTGTTTCAAAATGCTTTAATTTGTAAGAAAGTCAAAACCACTATTTTTTTGAGAGAGGTAGGAGGCTCTGAAATAACTTTTGAGTTATTAGAATGGAGTTATTATAAAAGGACACAACAGGATGAAAATATGAACTTGTCAGTTGTAATCTGATGGTCTTAGTGGCATAGAAAGAAGTAAGGATGCTAGTACCACAGCATAGTCTGCAAGAGGAAGGGGAATGAACATGATGTACCTGAAGCAGCTCAAGCTTTCCCAGCAGTGTTGTTGTTTTACATCGTTTTAATCAGGCTATTGAAGAAGATGGGCTACAACAAAACAGTGAGGAGGTGGGAACATACATGCTTCTAGAGCTTGCTAAACTCCGGGAGAAGTTCGAAATTGTTGGAGATGTCCGTGGCAAGGGACTTATGATTGGGGTAGAAATGGTCACAAATAAGGTTGGTGATTTACTTTACTCCTTTTAATTTACTGGGCCCCTGAAAGTTTTATTTCAGCTGAAACAAAATGATTGTGGTAGCAGTAGAACTTTTTTTATTAAAGACAGAGTAAGAGACCATATTCTAGCTAAAAATTAGCTAGAACATTCAAACAACTTAAATATTTCACACATTCTGAATAGGCAGCAGGTTGTGTACTTGACTTGTGTAAGCTCAGCCTTAAAAAACACATAAATTTTGCAGCTGATGTTCCCAGCAGAGTGGGGGTGGGGGGTGTAATCTAATGGAGACAGTAAAATACACACCTTTTTAATAAACTAATTTAGGGTTTTTGAATGAAATTTAATGTTCACTTTTCACAGGGCAGCTGCCACCCTCTTCCAAATGAAGAATTTGGTCAGATCTGGGAGGACTGTAAGGACATGGGAATACTGCTTGGCAGAGGAGGGCTCTATCGTCAGGTACAGGGCTTCTGGTTTGCATCCTACTTCACTTGGACTTAATTAACTTTATTTTAGTAAGTAAACTGGAAAATGTGTGTAGTGCAAAGAACTCTGCCTCCTTTTCTTATGTTATGAATCAGGCAGGAGGTGTTTGTCTTTTCTCACAAATACACTGAACTAGCTCAAAGCTAATTCCCATTTTAGAGGGATAATTCCCCCAAGAAAAGCAAAGCAAGGTACTTTAGCACATGATGTGCTAGAGGAAACCAGTACTATTCAGGTTTGTTAGCTCTTGGCCGCTTTAAAGGTTCCCACTTGACTTGATGGCAAGAGAAACAAGTTTTTTCTTGTCAGTGCTTCCAGTCAGGACAGCTGGTAGCCCAGCAGGTAGGCCGGTAATAGATAGGCTCTTACTAGTAAATTCAGCAGTGTAGCACAGCAGCATGAAGAAAGGGCCATGAGTAATTCATCCTGAGATACTCCACACTGTATCAGGGCAGTGCAGCAGGAGTTTCCTTATGCTTCAGTTAATAACAGGGCTGCTGTAAGGACAACAGCTCAATTAAGCCCTGAGACGTACTGTGGAAGGAGTACTGACTAACTGAGAAAGGAGACTGTGTACAAGGGTCTGCCACAGCTCCTGGAGCAGAACACGGGTTTCAGACTGTAGCTTAGAGCATAGCAAAACCCTGTTCTGTCTCCTAAGAACGTTCTTGCATGTTCTTGTCTGTTAAATCTAGTTGGTGGTGTGGGTAGGTAAGCCCATTCTGTACTTGTTGCAGATAGTCCTGGAATAGGATGATAGGGAAACGTGGATGTTTAATATTCTTAGGGAGGTGAAATAGTTTTGGAAGCTACAGACCAAATTTAAATTCTTGCTCTGCTAAACTGTATGTATTTCATTCTTCATTAGCATGCACTCAGACTGTATTACCCTCCTGTAGGTCAGTTTTTAACAACTGTTTCATAACGCATTCTGCAAGAATTAAAGGCTATAAACTGACAGCAAATTAGTTGACAGCAAGTTAGCACAATGCAAGAGTTGCCACTCTTCATAGAGACTCCTTTCTCAGAACTGCCCCTCTCAGCCCTTTCTTGCTACAAATCCATCTGAGGATTTATACGAGCTCTGTCTGGAATAGCAGACCTGGGCACACGTCATCTACTCGTCAGGTCTCTCATGGAGGCAGTTACTCTGTCACAAAAATAAAGTAGACAGTTTGATGTAATAAAAGTCAAAAAATGCCCCATTTCTGAGTGCATTAATCAGAGGCAGTTTTCCTGTTCATTGTTTCTCTCATTTTTGGTTAGATGCTTTTTTTGGCAGAAGGTGAGTGCTGACCTAAACGAGTTGCTAGAAACTGTATTCTGTCCTTGCATGTCTAAATACTTTTTTGCCCCCCTCCCTCCCCTTTCTCTTCTCAGACATTTAGAATTAAACCTCCCATGTGCATTACTAAAAAGGACGCAGACTTTGCTGTGGAAGTATTTCGGACTGCATTAGAGAAACACGTGGAAAGAGCGGCTGCAAAATAAGACTGGATTTGGTGCCTTGCACAGGAGATACTCCCTGACCCCCTCCTCTCTGCCATCCATCTCTGCACTAATTCTGTAATTCAGCTATAATAGACAAGGAAAAAGAAACACACAGGCTGCAGCTGGAGAACTTGCTCAGCACAATAAGACCTTTCTTGTGCATCATATTTATGCATATTAAAGAATAATCTGTTTGTAAACATACCGTTCAAGTTCTGCAGCAGTGTTTGTATTAGTGACATACCTTTTCTAGGGTTCCAGTTAAAAAGACCCCCAGATTACACTAACCTGGGGTCAGAGTAAGTGGAAGATGTTGCCTATTCATTTTGCATCTATAAAACATCAACATTTTTAGAAAGAGTAACAGATAAATTAAAACTGTCCTTAGATAATGAACTTTCTTTGGACTAGCATAGAGTAAGTAGCTTTAACAGCAGCATTTCCAGTTGTCTATACTAAAAGTGCAAACATTTGTAAAACAAATTATATATATATATGTGTGTGTGTGTGTGTGTGTGTATGTATACCCACTATACCCACTAATTGAAGTCAAGAGGTAATACTGCAGGGAAACTCCCCCCTTTGCCCCATGATGTGGGGCTTAATTTATATAACAGTAATTCAGTCTTGGGCTGTGAGCCACCCTGAGCAGAAAATAACTGGAGATTTTGAACAAAGTTAAAATTGCTTCCCCTCTCTTGGTAGGATACACAAGGCTCTTGTAATTAGAGCAAGAAAAGTCTATCTGCCCAACTGTGTAGCTGCTTTGGGGATTTACTTAGTACAGCCATTTAAGAAGGGCTTGAAGAATGATAAGGTGTTTCTTGGTAATCAGTCATATTTGTTTGAAAAAAAAAATTATTCCTTCAGCCACCAAGAAAAAAAAAAGAACCAAACAACAACAAAAACCCCCACATTAACTGCAGCTTTGTCATTTTAGTTTGATTATAGTTGTAAAACTTGAATAATTTCTTAGCCCTATAAAGTCACCATGCTACCCTTGCAGAGGTGTTTCTGTCATTTTATTTAATGAGCTGAAACTGAAGAGGAATTTTTTTAAAAGAACAAGTTGCTTCTAGAAAGTTTTACTCTAGACACTTTCTAACCAAGTACCACAGCCCTTGTCCTAGCTGGGTGCTGCTTTCTAACCACACTGATGATTGGTTTTGAAACCGTTTTGTAATTGAAAAACAAGCTGTTTTTAACCCCACTTCCACTTTCAAGGCGTTTGCAGCATTTATGATCAAGTAGGCTATATATCTAACAGAGCTACAGTTTTAATTGTTTTTGTTCTTCATTCAACATTAGAAGGAAAACAACCAACTGTAGCTTCTATTATTTTTTTTCTCTGCAGTTGGTGTCTGTAGACCTAGAAATGCTCTTTATAAATGCAGAGCACCTTGAACATAGTTACATGGAATTGCAGCTATCATCTATTTATTTCTCCTTCACTTGGACCACAAACACTCTTCACATTTTTTTTTCCAACTCACTGCAGGTGCTTGAATGAAATCAGTGGAGAGTGTCAAAAATATCCAACATTATCATCCTGCTCCTCCTTTCCCAAATTTCTAATTAGAAAGGTCATGCGTGCATGGATAACAGAAAAAAAAAAAGGCTTTTTTTTCTGTTTCTTTATAGATGAGCAAATCAGCACACAGTTCCCTCTAACTTAAAATCAACTTGCTACACTCAACAGGACCTGAGCTGCTTAAAAGAAAAAAAAGGTGTTAAGCGTAAGTGTGATAATAATTTATTTCCTTGGACTGGCTTCATCCATGGACTTCATCCATGCAAGTTTCCATAGGTATGCAGTAAAGTTACCTGTTTCCTGCCACAACTTGAGAGCTGCTGACAGGGTAGATGACACTCAGTCACTGAAGAAAGGCTGGGCAAAACAACCGAAAGCAGGAGTTGCTGCACAAAATAACATTCCTTTATCCCCAAAAACAAGAAGTTGCCTTCTCCATTCACCTCAAAATACAGGAAATCTTCACCTTTCAGGCCTGAGAGTTTTCATGGATGATTTTGAAGACTGTCACTGTAACAAAGTTCTATCTGTTTTTACGTTTCTCTTTTTTGTTTTTGGTGTGTACAGCTCCATTTACAGCTGGTGCTTGCATTGCTTTTGCGTGGCCTGTAGCTTTCAGGTGTTCAAACAGTTTATTCCGAGATGGAAACACAGAGTTGCAGGTTACACAGTGGATGGGAACTTCACTCTATAGAAGGAAAACAAACCAGTAGTGCTTCACATTACTGCAAGTTGAAACACAGGAAGTTCCACCTCCATGTGAGGAAGAACTTCTTTACTGTTGCGGTGACAGAGCACTGGAACAGGCTGCCCAGAGAGATTGTGGAGTCTCCTTCTCTGGAGATCTTCAAAACCCACCTGGATGCCACCCTGTGCCACGTGCTCTAGGTGTGACCATTCTGTGATTCTGTGTAGGACTAAGGGTCAAGTAGAGCCAAGAACAGAGAGAGAGGCCTTACAAATAGAAGCCTTTTAAGATGAAGAATACTTCAGATCTTAACTGTCTAAAGAGGACTATATATGCATACTTCTTTGGACTGTAAGATGTATTGAACTAAGTAGGTCTTAGTTGGAGGATCTTAAGGTTTTGCTCATTCTGGGAAGTGGAAGTATGAATAGTGGTAAAGATCCAATGCTACTGCCTGTCACCTCCTTGATGACAACAGCTCTGTCTTTATATGTGTGTATAATTTAATCGGGTTGAGCTGCTGTGGTGAGACTAGGACTGTTTGTCTAGGACTGTGTTTCAGTATTGAGAGAGATGCTACTTTTCCCTGAAAAACATACAAGCTGCTGCTCCAGGCTTCTAACTTCTAATGTAAGCTCAGGAATAGAAAGTACCTGTTTAAAAATATTAGCAAGTAAGCCAAAAACATCAGACAGAATTTGTGGGCAGGTGATCAAACCAACAACTTTGTTATTAATTTTATACTGTTTACAAATTGGTGATTTTTAAATAACTTGACATACCATTGTTGGGTGCTCTGATGATGCCTTAGCAGATTTTTTTGCATCCTTGGTTTTCTTCCCTTTAGGCTTAGTACTACTGATAGACAAAAATAAATCAAGATCAGTGTAGCTTAGGAACATTCAATTTAATTCAACATTTAGTGCCTTTGATCATTTTCAATCAAGTGTCTACTACTTCCCCCTCCCCTCCTTCACACAACCAGTCAAAAGTGCTTCCAGTAAAAACATCAATTCCACTGGGACTTGTCGATCTCAAGATTTAGCTGGATGATGAATTAGCTACTGATATTCCAAAGCCATTTTCAACTTAGGCTGCTTTTTTAGTGTTACATTTAACTCTTAATGATTTATTGAAGTAGCCTCCAATTCACATCGCTGAGAATATTCAGACTGTGTGACAATATCAAACAGGGCATGGAATCACATAGTCACTGCCGCATTACAAATCAGTGTTGATTAAATTACCTTTTCACTTCATTTTTTGCTTCATTCGCTTGGCTGACGTCTTCTGTAGCACTCGTTTCCTCTGACGCAGAACATTTCTGGCCATCAGTTACCAGCTTGCCTGCTGAGCTACTGTCCTTGTCTGCACTGGGAGCCTCCCTCTGTTCAACTGGTTCCTCATCAGCACTTTGATCAAAAGAGTCCTCGTAAGTCTGTCAGAGAGGAATGTAGTTAACTACTCTAACATAATCAGTAATCACATTTCTAACAGTCATTTTTGTCATCCAGGAGAGGGTGGGGGAAAAACAAACACAAAGCAATCAATTTTCTAATTTTATTCTATGCTTTCAGTGACACTTCAGCTATCTTAGTTTGAAAGGAAGGCCATCTGCAATGAATCAGTGTAGAGACACCCTTAACATATAGCCTCTAGAACTCAGGGAGAGGAGAATTAGAGCAGCTTTTGGTTATACACTGGATTCATACTGTTTTGGCTACCATTTCACATTACAGATTACAGATTAATGGTTTTGCAACTGCCACACGTTAAGTGTTCCATCTAGTTTTCTGTGCCACACATCTGCATTAGGATACTGAGCCAAATTAGCTCACTGCGCTATACATTCCCTCCTTCCCCCACAACATTTAAAAAAGCACCAGTAACCTTTCCCATTGACTGGATGACAGGATCCCACCTACACAATGAGGATTAACCTCAGGACAGTAAGCCAAAGAGTCAACTCCTGAAATGTGTGAAGCAAAACAGCTCAGCTCCTAGAAGCATGATAACAAGATGGACATAACACTATGGTCATGCAACTGTAGCTCCTCTAGTATTTCTGGCAGAATTAAAACTGACTGGCAAAATTTGGCTAAGCTACCAATATCCATAAAAGTGAAAACCACCAGCGTTTACATGTGCTCAGCAGAAGCTTGGTAGGGGATGGCAGTTTCCAGAAGAGGCTCTCCACACTAAGAACATTCCAGCTCATGATATGCGACATGCAACCCATGCTCTGGGCTGCAGAAGACCTTGTAACAGAACCAATGGCAGGTAGAGAAGTCCCCCATACACATCCTACACTGCAAATCAAGGCCTGCTGATTCCAAATTGAGGGCCAAGGGGGACAGGAAGCTGATGGGCTGGATGGAAACAAGAAAAGAGGATCTCACCTCCAATTATGTAAACCCAAGAAGAAGCTTGTATAAACATCTCTGGGAGTGTCTCGAGGGCAAGAAATAATGATGGTAGAACAGAAAGCAGAGAAAGGGAATGCAAACAGGAGACTAGATGGAGTAGAGGTTGGGAAAAAGGTATGCAACCTTCTTGGTAAAGGTTGAACAACGCAAGACCTGCTATAGGCAGTTCCCTAGGACAAAGTAGGACCAAGGCGGTAAGTAAAGGATTCGAATACATCAAGTTTAAGGGAGGGGGACAGACGAGTTTGCCCACTGTGATAATCCTGCCACTCAAACCTGAACAACTCCTAATTCTCGAGTCTCAGCCTGCTGCTTTCAGCACAGAGCTGTCACATCACAGAAAAACACAGGACCCAGAGCACCACAGACTGGCATCACTGCTGTCTACAATTCAAGGGATAGGGTAGAATGGATGCGTTGCTTCCAACTATGCAGTATGAAGAGGATACCCTTTAAGTTAGTATCATAATTTATCGTCTGTAATGCCCTAAGTTAAGCAATAGAAAAACAGAAAATTGAAAAACAAACAGTTAAGCTGCTAAGCACCGAGACCACTGACTGACTTTCTGATCAGTTCTTTTTATTCTCCCTACCCCTATGTTTCTAACTGGTCTCTTTTTCCTGTACATACGCTTTTTGGGGTCAGCACCACGTTTGTTCTGTTTGTACAGATCCTAGTACAATGAGGTTTATGATTATTACATAATATCATGACAATAATAAATATAAAAAACCATCACTCAAGAATGAATTAAAAATATCTAAACGTTTTCCAGAAGTTCTGTATAATTTCAAATTCTCTGTTTTTCAGGACAAAAAAAAAAAAAAGGTTAAGAAAGGAGACAACAAAACCAGGTTGCAAAGTTCCCTGAATTTTGTTTTCTCCGACTCCATACCGTCATTGTTTTCTGTTTCTTCTTCTGCTTCTTAGAGAGTCTGTGAAGATAAGAATTTAAAATTAGCTTTCAAGAAAAGAATCAAAACAGAAGTATAGTTTTAAAAAAGGTACCAAGTTATATTTTTGCAAAATATTTTAAACATGAAATTGGGGAGAGATAGCCACAACTAAAATGATTTGCTTTCTTCAGTTCTACTTCTAATTTTTGAAGCAAGTTTCATTGGCTCAAAAATAACAACCACTACTTCCCCTTAGCATATATTTTAAAACGAAAGCAAACAAACAAATAAAAAATTTTTACTAAATCGTTATTAACTTGTTACTAATAAACTTATGGGTAGATTCAAATGCTGTAGAATATTAAAGAAAGCATGTCATTGGAACACTGGATACAAAGAAAAATTTTAAATTGCCTAATAGTATGAGTTCGAACACAACTATACATCCAACTAGAAGTCCTCACTGAGAGGTTCCAAAACTTATTAAGTGATTGAGCATAATAATGTTACATAAGCTAAAATAATTTAAAATACTTCTGTTTGGGTGTCTCTTCCATTTCTTCCTCCTCTTTGGTCTTTATTTCATTGGCATCATCCAAAGATACAGAAAATTCTTCCTCCTCCTCTTCTAGTTGCTGCCGTAACAGAGCTACCATCTCTCGATGCTTCTTTGATTTTTCATGATTCTTCATGCTGAGAAGACCAGCAGATAGTTACTGCAAGTAGCTTTAGGCAAATACTGTTATATTTATATATAAAGTTAATAATAATCCCATTATACATCACTACAAACAGGAAAAATTACGCCCTGACAGTGATCACATTACTTCTAGGCACTGACTATTAAGTGAAGGATCTTTAGCAGGTTTTCCAAGGAAACAAAAACAAAAACAACAAAAAAAAGAGTTAAGAGACTTACGCTTTCTCAGTTTTTAACAATTTGTCACACGCAGGGCAGTAAAGATCATCAACACATTCTGCTTCCTCAGCCTCATCACTCAACTTGTCTGTAAAGACAGGAATTGGAAAGTTTTATCAGCAATTTTCAAGTCAGCTGCTTGTAAAGCCACAGCCGATAGTCACAGTATGGATACTTGACTTCTTCAGTATTACTGACATGTAGACAAATCCAGATTATCTCACCAAATCACAATCAGCATAAATTTCCAGTTCTATCTTGATGTCTTCTTATGCCCAATGGAAGACATCAAGGGCCAGACTCACCAGGCCCATCCCCAATGAAAGCAGTAGACCTGAACTACAGTGAAAGTTTTGAGTCTAGATCTTGAGTCTTTAGGTGTAGCAAACTCTTGCCATTATTCACAACAGGTCTCACACATACCTTCTATTCCTTCTTTTATCTCCTGTTCTAAGTCATCATCATCCTCTGATCCATCTCCAAATTCCTTTTCATATTGTGCTTCCATCTCCTGCAATTCTCTCTCCAGATCTGCCATAGTTATCCAGCTCTGCTCTTTATATTGCTCTGCAAGCCTTTAATTAGAATAATAACTTCTACATTTGTGCTTATGAGATAGGAATTAAAAATATATATATTATTTAAGAAGACTTGTTCATTTCAAGTATTTTAGAAGGAAATCCTTGAACCTTTTATGATAGAACAAACAATTGCTTGTAGGGCCTGGAAATCTGAGGAATTAAATTCCGACATCAGGAGGCACATCTACACTGCAAGTGAAAAGACATTAACATAGCTAGACCCTTCTTGAATTTCAGGCACGAAATGCTAGGCAGCGTGATACAAATATCAAGCTGATAGCAAGAAAACAGCTCAATCTTAAAAGCAGGAGAGCCTCATTTAGCTATTGCGAGATCAAAAACAGTGCAGCAACACAAAACACACAAGCACATCACTTCTCAGCTCTCAGATTTGGGAATGTACCAGCTGTTTCCACACACAGTGTGACCCAAATTACCCCTACATTGTGCTGCTGAATTTTGGTTCCAGCTGACTGCCATTAGGAAGCCTTCTGCCAATAAATGCATACCTCTCTGCTTCATGCCCCTCAGTAAAGTATATTAAAAGCAAAATGAAGTAAAAGTGCATCTGCAAAACAAATAAAAACATTTAAACTCCTTCCTACCATTTTCACACAAAAAGCTCCCCCGGTTTGAACACCAAATTGTACCTGCACTGCGAGGTTGCCATTCGCCTCCTCCTGCTTAAAATTTTGTGAAAAACAAAAGCACAAAAGCATGCATGTGGCCAAATGAAAGGGTCCCTACTGCCAAATTACAAGAAAAAGCAAAAACATGTTCATTTTTTCTACTTCACTTTTTAGAAGGTATGACTACCAGGACATTTAGGCTCATCTAATTCAAGATTGTTAGTGTTCTTTTTTCTATAGACATCCTTTTTTTCTTCTTCTTCTTCTTCTTTAAAGCAACAAGGTCCTCTCTCAAATTTTAGCTTCCCAGATAAGTAAAAGCACACTGAACTCTGTTCTACTGCAACCAGTTACCTGTGACACACAGTTAACTCTCCTGGTTATCTTTGCTATCTCTAGACATCAGCACAATGCAGATAAGTCAGAGGCTTTTAAAACTGAGTTTAAGACCAAATTAAAACAATTTTCAAGATGATTAAAAGAGCAAATGCAGCTGCTATTAGAATCTAACCCAGTGTAGAATCCTCATGGATCATTCTCCAAGTTTAAAATAGATTTGTTCCCCATATACATACTTGGCTTGTTTGAGTT
>NW_010583638.1:0-21385 GCF_000705375.1 Tinamus guttatus
CCTGTGTTAGTGTTTCAGGATGTAATCACTTACTTACATTCACTCACCAAAAAAGTTAAAATGATGAGTTCTATATAACCCTTTGATTTCATAATACTGTGTGAGATGAATTAACTCACTGCTACTGAAAGGAGATGTCCCACTTCCCCTTCCTAAATTGCCTTACCTTTGCCTTCACTCACTCCCCCGTACATGCTCTCATTTCCTTGCTGCTTCCTGCTTCTTCCTTTTGATGAGCACAAACATTATTTTGGCTCAGGCATTTCATAAAAATAGGTTAATTCGTACAATTTTCATTTGTTGGAGTATTTTCCTCTCTGCTACCACATCTGTTTCTTAAAGGTGTGATACTCCCCTTCCACACATTCCAGGCAGTAATCTAGGTTAGCAAGTTAAATCGCAAGACTCAGTGTCACAGGATGCTGTTGAATTTACAATTAAATCATAAAAATGCAGCAACCAAATTAGACAAATGTATCTATCAGTGTCTCTTTAAAATGCTGGTTTGTTTTAGAAACTTCCAGGTCAAAAATTCTCTGAACTGCTTATTGCTGGAGAAAGACTGGCCATGTATGATATGTTTCTTAGGCTCTTTTTTTCTATGAGCATATACTGCTGATTCCTTTTAGAAACTGAACACTAAGCAAGGTGTACCTTTCTAATGTGACCTAATATGACATTTTTTGTGCTCTTAAATATTGCTTTAAAAAGAATTAATCAGTGATCAGAAATGGCATATTTCCCATTCCACAAGCCCGTGTTAAATACTATATTTTCCAGGTTAGCTATGCATGCACTGTATGGCCTGCCAGCTGAGTAATTTGAAAAATCAAACCAGATGTGGGTGAACAATTACTTCTATTGATTTATTGTACTAATACAGGAACCAGCACTGTCTTACTGTCAGAGAGAGAGAGAGATAAGTCTCCTAATGGCTTTAAGAACTGGGACTTCATGTCTGTTCACACATGGGGAGAGAATCCAACAGGCACCTGGGTATTAAGAATTACTGATGTGGTAAGTAAATCTATATGTTAAATAGTAAGGTATTCGGCAACTAACACAGATAAAACGATTGATAGCCACTGTCAAACATCTTGAAGAGAGGGTCTTCTCAGTGAGCAGACTCCCACAGGACTTTGTTTAGACTTTGTTTAAGGTACATATCCATCTGGTTGAAAGATTAGACTGGCTCCTCTGAAACACACACAAAAAAGATAAGGTCAGATTTTCTTGTTCATTATATAAACACAAAACCAGCCTCATTTCATAGATGTATACCTATCAATGAAAGTTCATGAAACATCATATTATACTGAGAGAAATCACTTCATATAATTTTCTGTGATTTATGGAGTGTATAATATATAATACAAATTATATATGATTCATTACAAATTAGTTTTTCCTGCAGAAAAGAGCATGGGATAGATCTAGTCTCCTCTTGGTAGTTATTCATAATTTTCATTAACTTGGAACCTCTGAATTAATGAATTTCAGGTGACTTTATAGAGCTGTTCTGCCATATATCTGTCCCTAACTTCTTTTCAGTATAATTACTGTCATAATTATTGCTGAAAAAACTTTAATGATGAAATCCAAGAAATCTACATATATAAAATAAATATGTTTGCTCAAACTACCTGGGGATATGGATTACAACAGTGCGCCACCAAAAAAAGCTGTCTGATAGGCAATTGAAAAATCATCCTCTTCAAGGAGAGATTGATCAAGCTCATTCAACTTTGGAGAGTTTCAAGTTGTCTGTTAATAAGCTTGTCATTAGGGGTCAGATCCTGCCAAAAACCGAGTGTTTCCTATCAGACACTGAGCCTCCAATCCCTTTTGGCCTCAACTTGTAAACAGCAGGATAATGCCAAGTACAGAACAGATGGGCAAGGCAGTAGAAGTAAATATTATTATCAACATTGTAGAGTTAATACTGTGGGCTTATAGCTAACCCCATGGTTACAGATATCCTGTTCTTTGTAACTCCTATAACGCATTTTTTGGAATGCCATTAAGAAGATTGTTTTATTCCATTTTCAAGTGAGAGAAGGTCCTGAATGCTAGAATAAATACATGTAAAATTAAGTGGAAGATTTATCAGAAATTAAGAGCTTTAGCAGCTATCATCTCAAGTAACTATTGTCTGAGCAAAAAGTTATAAAAAGAAGCTTTGATGAAGACAATTCTCAGCATTCTCCATACTTGTCTCTACTACTTTCAAGTTTCCAGTTTTAAATATTGTCATCAAAAATAATGGATAAAGCATTTGGTGCTTCGCAAGCTGTGTTTCAGACTACTGCTGTACATCAACCACTATGGAATATTATTGCAAATGACTGTTTCAGTGGCAACTGTTGTGGCAACATTGCCAGAGACTGGCTTGGTGAACAAACCCTAATAACACAGAATAAGAGTTCAGTAATTTTTGGCATTCTATGTTATGAAATTCCTTTAATGCTTATATGATTCATATATAATTATGTTGCATTAGAATATGAGTATTTGTAATAGTCAAGACTTTGTGTTAAATTCCACATTCTGACATATTCTGTTTATAATGACCTTTGGTGCTTATAAGTCATTGTCTAATTTTGAATACTGAAAGCCCTATAGTTTATTTTAGTGTCTTCTGTCTAACTTTAGGTCAAGTATCTTCTGTTTCATCTTCTTACTTCCTGAAAACCTATGCTAATGCCATGCTTGCCTTTTAGTCCAGAAGAATACAAAATGAAGGGAGGATTGTAAATTGGAAACTGATTTTGCATGGCACATCTACCCAGCCTGAACACATGAAGCAGCCACGTGTGTACGCATCCTACAATGCTGTGCAAAATGACAGAAGGGGAGTGGAGAAGATGACAGACCTTGTAGAGGTAGTGTCAAACTAATTTACTTCCTTATCTATTTTTCAAATTATAAGAATATGTGAGAGGACACTCATTCATTCTGTATTCCCTTCCTCCACCCCTTAACCACATGTAAGTTGTGTGAGCACCGTGATTATGTCCATTTCAACAACTGATATTTTCTTTCGACTCTGTTTTCATACACTGACATCTAAGGCTTTAAGATGTTAAGAGGCTATTGACACTACAGCTGTCAACTCAATATCTAATACAGCTGAGTTGTACAATGAAGGAAGATTATTCCTCTGACAGATACACAGCATTTATCATAATTCCAATGAAAACAAGTCTCAGACCCCAAAGGAACCTGCTTGCTGGAAGTTTGGAATAAAATTTGTAACTAATGGCAGCACAGAAGTCAGGGATTCCCTGATTCAGAGGGATTCAGTTAACTGTATCTGTAGTGCTTTCGATGATAGTCAGTTTTGTTATATAATGATCTAATTCTTTTCTAGATGCTAGTAGCCCCAGGTTAAAAAAAAGTAGCATCTATTTGCACACACACACAAAAATTGCTATTTAGAGTAAATATGACTCTAGTCGATTTTTCATTGATGCCTAACCTTCTTTATACTATTCTGTATTTTAGGATCATACCACAGCGGACTACCTGAGCGAAAATCCCAAAGTCACAGAAGGCAGCAGTAGTAGCAGTGCCAAAGCAGAAGATAAAATTCCATCCGAGGCCATGCTGCACCTGTTGCAAAGTGCTTTTAGCAGGCAGATGGCTCAGAAGCGCCTGCCCGAGAAGACTGCAAATGAGAAGTTAAATATTCCATGCGAACAGTTCTACCAAGCCCTCGAAAAGTTAAACAGGCCTTTCCAGCTAAAAGACTCAGAAGAAAGTTTGTACAGTGACTACGTTGATCTTTTTTACAACGTCAAACCATACAAGCATAGAGATGACAGACTGCTGCAGGCCTTGGTTGATATTTTGAATGAAGGAAACTAAACTATAGTGTATGGCGCTGAGTTGGAAATATTCATGCCCCCCACCCCACCTCCACAGTTTTTTTTCAGAAGTCTATTGTATGCTCTAGTTGTGTGATTGCTGATTTGATTGCTTCATATTTAACATGAATATCAGGAAGAGGACAAAAATAGGTGTGGGAGGATAAGGCAGTAAACTGATGCTTTTTAGTAATAGCTTTCTTCAAAGCCTTTATTCATTGCCATCAGAGTAGACTTGCCCCCTCAGGGGCATACACAACAGTATTCTCCCGGGGGAAAAAATCAAAACCCAAAAAAACTAATGCTCTATTTTAAACAATTTTCATGTTACTTATTCTTCCATCCTATTCCCTTAGCATGCAGTAAGATTCAAAACCCGAATTACCAAGCAGTTTTGAACTGAACAGCCAAAGCTATAGGGAGATACTCTCATCCCTGGATTTGCAATAAATATTGCAGTCTTTTTTATACTTGGCATTTATTCAGGATTTAAGACTGGCAACCAGTACTGCTTCTGTCACAGTTTTTTTTTTTTTTTGTCCCTTTTCCAAACAATGCAACCTTCTGTTCTCTAGGAAAGGAGCAACTGTAAAGCTGGAGTTGGGTTGGAGCATTGTAGGAAAATGCCAACCACTCATTTACTATCCATGATTGGCAAGAAGCTTTATTCTAAGCACACAGTAATGAAGTTATTTCTGACGTATGCTACAGGCAGATACATACTAAAATAAAGGAGCCCCGAATGAGGCATGCCAGACCATGGGATAGCGTTCTTGCCACCTGATTTTAACTAAAGTGCCTGAATTGTAACCCTCGTCTTTGTAGGCTATATATAGTTAATGAAGACAGAGGCTCCTATAAGTAGCATTTCAAAGCACTTGGCTAGTTTTTACACTGGTCCTGAATTACCTGATGGAGTACCCATCTATTTTATTTCATTTTTTACTATAGGAGTTTTGGGGGACCAACCTTTTACCTATGGAACCTCAGTTAGTTAGGTTTCTAAAGTTAAGTAATATAAAAATCTCCTGAGATGTCTGCATCCTCAGCAGTCAAGACAACGAACCTGTCTTTTCCTTGATCTGTGGCCAAAGTGGTATGGAAAGGGGAACTATTTCTGCAAAGGCCACTTAAAGACTGGCTGTGGGAATGTCTGTGGTGGATTGTAATGTTTCCTAAATATTTAGCAAGTTAAGGAAAATGGATGGGGGAAGGTTGAGATAGAAATATCAAGAAAAACTAATCAATAGAAGGAAAGACTGCATGGGATGTGGAGGACAAAGGAAGAGGTAAAAGAGAAGGAAATAAAAGTAGCTCTGAGGGAGCAGCATGGGCAGGCTTCTCCCTGATAGTAGCACTTGTAGGAAAGAAAAAATAGGAGGAGGAAATAGTTGAAGAAAAGAGAGTAGTGAGAAATGTGGGGAAAATCCTGTAGCAAGAAAAAAAGGGATAACAGAGGGAGAAGAAGCCCAGTAAGGAAGATCTATCACCTTATCGCAGGTGAAAAAAAATGAAAGCTGGAGTAGAATGATATGACTGGAAGTGTTTGTTAGAAAAATAGTTTTTCACACATGCCTCTCTAAAGTCAAAGTAAATATTGGCTTATTATTTTGTTGTTCATAATGAAAAAGTAGTATAATACTGGACAGTCAGAATTTGGAGGGTATCTAGATCAAGGAAATAAAGATCCTAATGGAAGAAAAAACACAGTACATAATTATAGTGCTAAAGATAATAGGAATAAATACTGACTAGGTTTTTACTTCTTTTTCTCCCTGTTTGTTTCTCATGTCTATCTATTGAAATATATTTTCCAAACATTCAAGAAATACTTGTTGTCTTTCACTGTCTATCTCTTTAAGTGATTAAAGTGTTTGTAAAACGGGAGTTTAACATTTTGCTGATAAATCATCACTTTGAACAGTGATTTCTCAAAATTCACGCTAGATCTTGTAATTTAAGACAGTACTTAAATCTTATCTTATAGATAAACAGGACTGCTTAAAGACAACTTTAAAACTTGTCTTGCCAAATTTAAGATTTGAAAATCTCTACTTATTCATTCGTTCTAGTGCCAATCTTGAGCTCACTCTGCATTTTTGCCAGCTTTGGGTAAATTTAGCTTAGCCGATTTGAAGAATTCTTTATTTCTACTCCATGTTATCATACTTCAAAAATAGCAACTCTGAGATTGGATGTCTCTTAGACTAAATCACTCCTTCTGTACTAAGCAATTTGCTTAGAAGAAGAAGTGATAAAAAATACAGAAGTCGTCCAAATCAGAAGCTTTCTTATGGCGATTTGTAACTACTGAACAAGCAAAATGTTAAAATTTCTAATAGCTGCTATTGGACGTTGAGAGCACTAACATATTTCCACTGATGTTTAATTTTCAGAATTGGGAGTTAATCTCTACAAAAATATTCCTATACAATGTGTTAGGATGAGCTTTACTTCTGTGCAATGAAGCTTAGAGGCTGCTTCCCTCAGAGAACAGCAATTTTAGCCAGTCATCAATCAGGTATGATAAGGTGAGGAAAGTACTAGCAATCACTCCTTGAAAGGACCACTCAGATTAAACAGGGGGAAAACATAGGGCCCTACTTTGTTTTAAGCTCAGTTCCCATGTTGTAGCCAAAATTTCATCAGAGGATAACTTTAAAGTCTCTCTTTTGAATGTTTCCAACCCAGAGGAGATTGTACAGGAGTAAATTATTTTTATTGTTACCTCTTTCCTGGTATCTGTGTGGGTTTTGTGAAAAATGTAAAAGGAAAAAAATGTTTTCTTTCAGAATTTTAAATTATATTTTCTTTACAGGTATTTATAATATAGCAAAGATTTTTATTGAACAGACAGAACTTTAAAAGTCATAATAAATTATATTAAAATAACCAGATTTTTCTTGGGAGACAATTTCATCCAATAAAGTTATTTTTTAAAAGGCATGTTCCAACAGCAACTGCAACTGTATGTGATGTTTTGTCTACTATTCGTCTACTAGTAGCATAATACAGTATGATAGCAGAGCTCAGAGTGTGTGGTCTTAACCTTTGTAAAGAAAACAATAAGCTAAAATCAAGCCAATGGTTTAAATATATATGGGAAATATAGTTTAGAATTAAAAGTAATGGCTTGATAAAGAGGGAATGGGTGGAGAAAATGTGTAATTTATTGGAAATGAAGAATTGCAGAGGATTTATCCACAAGAAGGAACACCAGAGTACTTAGCTTTCTTGACCAAAGTCAGTTTTGCTGCTGACACCACTAACTGCAGTATTTGTCACTGTGAGTCTGAAGTGCAGCACTCTTCTGTCTTACATATAGGCATAAAGGGGCTGGAAGAAGTATAAATAAATATACAGAAGAATGAGTCAAGGGGATCAAATTAAATATTTAGATCTTATTCCCTTGCATCAAAGTAGTATCAGTTGAAATGTTTTTTCTAACCGCAAGTTTCTAGACAGTAAATAAACAAGTCCTTATATAACCTTAATGTAAACAGCTGTGGAGAACTGTCTATTTAAGGGAGATTTGCTGGTCTGTACAGAGGAACATGTTTCCTGATGTGCCTCTCTCTCTCAAGTCCCCATTGTATACGGAAAGGAAAGACCTGTGGCTGTGGGCCCGAGGCTGGCAGTGCAATGTTTGGCAAACAGATCCTTAGGAACCATAAGGCAGTTGCGTAGAGTTCAGGGTGTTGTGTGGTCTACTCTGGCTTGCACTGGTGCCCAGACAAGGCCTCAGAGATGTGACTTTATCTGTGAAACTTCCCCTTCTCTCACTATCACACCAAGAAGACACCATGTTCAGGGAGATGCTGAGCTGAGCTGAACAAGTCTGAGCTTTCCAAAGTTTTATCTTCTGTGGTTTGAAGATTTATCAACCACTTTATTTTGCTTCTCAAGTCTTACATAACTACAGCTGTTAACAAACCTGCCTTAAAAAATGCTCCCCCAAAATAGTATCAGGCTGAAAATAATCATAAGCATTTTCAATATAAAGAAAAATATTTTTAAAGAGAACAGGGGATCTTAATATAATTTAAAAGGTGTTTGTGTATTTCTCATATCAGAAATTAGGAGTAGGTATAGTGTGTTTATGTAAAGAGCACATTCATGGGAAGGGCAAACATTTGAATCACAGAATCATAGAATCATTATGGTTGGAAAAGACCTTCAAGATCATTGAGTACAACCGTAAGCCCTTTGACACCAAGTCTGCTAAACCATGTCCCCAAGCGCCTCATCTACACGTTTCTTGAGCACTGCTGGGGACGGTGACTCCACCACTTCCCTGGGCAGCCTGTTCCAATGCTTCACCCCTCTTTCCACGTAGAAATTTTTCCTAAAGTCTAACCTGAACCTCCCCTGGTGCAACTTGAGGCCATTTTCTCTTGTCCTATCGGTAGTTATTCTGGAGAAGAGATCGACCCCTGCCTCACTACAACCTCCTTTCGATGAATTGTTATATATCTTACGTACAGATCACAGTTCCACAGAAGTGTCAGTCATGCTTAACTCCATGTGCATGAATGTAGCAGAAGGAATGGTGTTACATCTGAGAAATTCCTTCTGCAACAGCAAACCAAACTCTTATCAGTGATTTTTTTTTTTCCCCCAATATTACAAACCTAAGGAAAGATGGCTTCTAAATTAGGCCAGCTCTGAAAATAATTGTAGTCTAAAACTTTTAGGAAAAGGCTTTCTGGTCATTAGTCTGCGACCATCATTTTTGTGTTTGTGAAGATGCAGAATAACTGCACAGAATAAAGCGTTTCTAGATGATCAGATCTTTCCATTCAGAAAGCCCATTTCCAGAGCTCCTAGGAGAACTACCCAGTTAAAACAACATTCTGGAAAGGGCCAACTCTAGAAATGTGTGTTTTGCTCTGAATCAGTAATATTTATACTTCAGACTGAAAAGGCTCAAATTCCTGTCCTGCTAGGCACTCATAAAATCATTTCAATAAACATTTTTCTATTTAATAGCACAAATACTCATTAAAAATATCGTTTCTCTTATTACAGTTTTTTTTATTACAGATGTAGTGAGTTGGTGCTGAAGTCTTACATTTCAAGAATAATGAAAGTGTGATGCACAGCATCACAGACATCCAGAAAGTAAAGGTAATGTTCAGTGTCACACATCAATAGGTAACTCAGTTATCTTCACAATGCTAATTCACAGTTTGTAATAAACATAATGAAAACTCAATACTTAAAAAAGTAGCTATTAATTTCTCATTTTTATGCTATTATTCAGTTATTCTGATTTATAGTGATCACCATACTTGAAAGAAACTTTTCTGAAAATACCTATAGATATTAAAAACTCTTGTTAAACACTGACTTAACATCAAACTCTCTGAAGTCAGTGCAGTTCACTGCTTAGACCTTTATATAAAGAAAATCTGCATACTTGTTTACATGATTCTGTGTAAGCTCACTTTGATGACAGAATCTTAGCAGGAACAAGAATGAGGAAGAAGTAGCAGCGCTAATATGCTAGAACAGAGTTCAAACTTATAAATTTGCTCAAATTTTGCATCAATATAGTATTAATAATACAGTTAGTTTTGGTAGGGGCAGGGAGAAAAGGAGATTTCTTCATCTGATAATCCTTGTAACAGCTGGGGTACATTCTGTCTAAGAATTCTGTATTTCTGCAGCTGTCCTAATGGAAAAATAATCCTGTTTTTATTATGAAAAAATTAGTCATAAATGTTTGGGGAACTTTGAATGGAAAGATTCAGACAGTTATAAAGTACTGGGTTCCAAAATTAGCAGGTAAGTATTGCATCATCAGGCACTATAAATACTGGATCTTAGGTCTCTTAAAGACACTCCAGTCTAAATTTCTGCCAAGGCTTTGAGCACTCAATTTGAAATTCTTGAGGGAAACCTATTTTCTATTTGTAACAGTCTGGTTTGAGTATATCTTCAGGTTTCTTTCAAAATTAGTGGAAGTAGAGGTTACCCTGAGTAATGCTGTGGAGAAAGTCTGAGTACATAGCAACTCACTTCTGAATCAGGTGCCTAATTCAGATGTTCAAATCGTACATGTAGAGTTTGGCAGCGTGAATGTTCCCTTCATCTATTCCTCTTTGGTCTGGTATTCGGCGGTACTGAGCATAACTGGGCCCAACTGTTCAGTGCTTTTGAAAAAAAAATGCCTGAAGGTGCATCACATTAACCCTCCAATAGGACCCTCCAATCCAGTGTTCACCACAGAAAATTTTACAAGTATCTTCAGTTTCCAGGGTTGTTCTCTATAAAGAAACACACAACCCTCAGGCTGCAGGGAAAATTCACTTGGATGGCAATTCTGTCTTAAGTTTGCCAAGTAATTTAAGCACATCCTGCAGGCCACATAAAACCATTAAACAGGTGCTTAATCTCACTCGCTTAAATCACTCTCATGTCCTGCTTAAGCACATATCTGGGATTAAGCACATGATTAGGTGCCTGGCTGAATCCAAAAGGATTGATAGTCCAGGATTCTTTAGTACAGAGTAAGGATGTGTGTGATTTTAGAGTTCTACTTAGTTATTGTAAATGTGTGCCTGCAGTTCTGTATAGTGTCATGAGCCATATCTGGATTTCCATACAGAATTTCATGAGGTGCTTACATTGCAGGGTACTGGATCTCAACCTAATACGGTGAATCACTTTGCTCTAGGAAAGGGCAAAGATTTCCCTCCTGGGAAGGGAAGCAACATTTACAAAGCACAAAGCAAGTCCTATACATTTGGTCATCTGCTACACAAGTTAGTTTCATGATGTTGCCAAACATTTTAGATATTTAGACATTTAGAAGCTGTGTGACCTTAGTCCTTTCTTTTATGAAGTTCAGAGATTGCTATATATTTAAAAGAAGGAGATAGACCATAACATATTCTAAAATTATTTGCTTCCATATTGCAGTGCTATACAAATGCATGGAGACTGAAGAACAGTCCAAAGAAAAGTCTGCTGTTCCTTGTTTTGCCATATATATTTTTATGACTCCATTGGCTTTATAGGCTCATTCTAAATATTCAGCAGGGTACCTGAGAATTCCAACTGACCCAAGGCAATATGAGTCAGGCATTACCACCTAGAAGTGAGAAGGAAAAGAAAGAGATGGCAGATTGCAAACAGACTCCAACAAGAAAGAGTGGCTTTTATGCATCTCTCTTCTTTATCAAGGGAGTTCTCAGTTGCATTATGCTGGCTTTAAAGGATAAACTTTAAAGAAGATCTTTGTGCTGCTCATGCTGATGAATCAGATTTGGTTTGTTTAATACCAAAATTCATTGCTTTCTTAATCTTTCATATCTTCCCTTCCTATCAGAATTGCAATTACAAAATCTAAAGGCCAGCATTTCCAGATACCCATGGTTCAGCTGCTCTGCAGTTCGTGTTAATCACCTTAGCTCCTTGATTTCACCATTGTTATTTTATACCCAACGAGATTCTAAGCCAGTGTCCGTGTTCAGGCACATACAGCTGCTTTTAGCTATGCTCACTATTCTCCTTTCTCAGCAGACCCAATGGCAGTTGTGTCAGCTCAGTGTTTTGCACTGTTCAAAAAGCCTATCATCTGAAGCAGCGCCACAAAGCACTACCCTTGCAAAGATGTGTTGATGGACAAGTGTGTCATTGTTTAAATTTTAAAAAGAGGCAAAGAAGTAAAGGCCTGACTCCCTTCAACTTTCAGTGACATTAAAGTACGTAAATCCCTTTGGATCTTTTTAAACCCAAGCAATATTGCATCTGTCTGGACATATCCCTGTACAGATTGCTAAGTGTGACTAGGGGATTGTGCACTAAAATGAGCGTAATCATTTTCTGTTAGCACAAAGATGAGGCTCAGCCTGCAAATGTCTTCTGTTTGCCTGCATCTGCAGTGTGCAGAGTCATACAATTAGTTTCTTTGCGTGGGTGGAAGTAACGGTGGAAGAGATTGAATTTACTGCATTGCCCCTCGCACATAAAGAAGGCTGATGTCTAGCTTACACTGTCTCCCTGTAAGGTCTGATCAGCCTATTCTTTCCAGAGTCCCAAACGGAGCTGATCTGCTCTCGCTCACAGCTTGTATTAGGCAGTACTGCTGCCATTATGTCTGTTCAAAAGAAATCAAAAAAGAGAAACAGAGTTAACAAGGTCTTTGGCTCCTTACAATGAAAAAAAAAAAAAAAAAAAAGATCTCTGTGCTTCAGAGAGAACGCTTCCTCGCCCTCAAACCTCAGAAACTCATTTAAAAGGTGCATTTTTTATTAGAATCTGCCTGCATGGTACTGATCACATTCCGTACAAAGAACTTAGCAAAAATATATCTTTTCCCCAAAACTGTGAAAGTTTGAATAATTTTTGCAGTGTTGATAGAATCGAGCTGGTATTTTAGCTGGTTTCAACCACAGACCAGCTCAGCCCAGCAGGATCTCCTGCCAGAATATCCAAGTAAAAAGTTATTTCTCTCTTGATTTCCACATGATGATCTAAGCATAAATCAGCTGAGATTTCATCTCCTCTGGACAGCATTTTCTGGCATGGCTAGTTCAGGTGCACTTGTTACCAGTGACAGGGTGATTTCACCAGTGTAGTTTATATTGGTTCCCCAAACAGAACAATTTACAGCAGAAAAAGCAATTGTTTTGCTGGTATATGTTTCCATGCATATGTTTTAGTGGTCAAAACATTTATAGTCTCTTTTAATTTAACTAGAAACACCTTATACTACATCCCAGTGCATTTTTGGTGCAATAAAATAAATTATAAAAAACAGCGCCAGAGTAGATTCCAGATTTTGACCAATCTGAAATAAGGGCAGCTTCAGGTCCAGTAAGGACTAGACATCCAAGGGCCGTCTTAGTGAGATATGAAACAGTTTCCAACTGGAAAATAATGAATATTCTTCTCTAGAATTAAAGGACAGCATGCATACATACATAGGTGCATGCATGTATCTATATATAAAACAGAATTATCTTCTATTTGTTGAAAAAAAGCATTACTTTAACTTCTCTCTTAGGTAGCATAAGTTTTCCTTCAGTGATAGTGTTTTACATTGTTCTTTAGGCAACAACTGGAAACTGGAGTGCCACGGTAAGAACAGCTCCACTTTTTACCAAGTGTTTAAGGTTTTAATTTTTTTCCAGTCTGCAGATGGTCAGGAGAAGGATGAGCATTAGCACTTTAGCTAACTGAAAAAATAATGCAGCAGAGCCAAGATCACCTTTTGTTTACCATGAAAGACTCGAAGGCTGAGTCATCTTCAGACACATCTCTTTTTTAGTAGCCTGCTATGCCATTTGTATAACTGATCATTAAAATCCTTCCAATTTTGGATTATTCTTAACATGCTATAACTATTCTTATCCATAAATAGGTCGCTTGGAAACCCCTCAAACAGATTACAATGTATTTGTGATATTTTTAAGTTTAGGCAACATGTAAATCCACGGTAGTGCTTGGTGTGATTAATAAGACTCTAAATTCATTAAGATAAATATAGCCTTAGCTAGGTAAGGCTATATTGCGTTAGACATCAGATATATAGTGTATGACAGTCCCTAGGCTGAGCAGGCTGGAACTTTGAAGCACAATGCAGAGAGATGGAGGGTGAAGGGAGGATGGGTGTCAAACAATAGTGGGATGCTTTGGCATGGGTTTTCTGTACATATAGATCCTACTCAGTTTGGAAATAATCACAGTATTCACAACTCAACCTATCTGTCCAGTTACCCAACAGCTGTTCTTTACAGTTTTGAGTGACAAAGACCATGGTAGAGACCTATGATTATGGCATTCACATTTGCTACTCTTATCATGATCTTTCACATGTAAAGGAAAGTGAGTTCTGAAGAATCATAATTGCTCTCAGGAAATGTCTTTACAGCTTCCAGAGAGGTCTTGCCCCTCTTACTAGTGCTTGGCACCTTTTTCAATGTATGTCTATTTTCTGTTCAAGACAGACAGAAAGACATAGCCCCGTAAAGGCCTAGTTCAGAGATTTTCTGTACCTCTGCTGGAGTAGGATCCGTCTTTCTGGTTCTGCAATTTCAACTGATGCAGAGAAGCAACTTTTTCCACAAGCAGCTCTGCTAAAGCTGATAGTCAGAGGGGGATCCAGGGTGTGTATAGGACATTTATCAATCCAGCTCATTTTTTTTTTCTAGAAGTTATATAGGCTTGCTGCCCAAATGAAGATTCACAGTACTAAAGTATACTCTCTGTTAACAATATTCTCTAAGGAAAATCATAAACCAGAGCCACTAAAAAGGACATAAGGACATAAAATGAAGGTTATCTTCTAGAGAAGAGTAAAAGTGATTCACAGTGGTATTACAACTGGACATGAGAAAAAAAAATTGATTGCCTGTTTGATACTTGACATTTTATTGTGTGTTCTTTCTCAATAAAGGCATTCTAGAGCAGATAAAAACCAAGGAGAAAAAAGGAGAATCCCTTCTTGCAACCCACGGGTGACCCAAAAAGGATAAATGAGAATAGCTAAAAGTTCCTGATGACCTGTAAAAAAATGTTTTTACAAGCATCATACAAAACATAGCAGCTCACAACCCTGCTGTGGATGAACAGATTACATCATGTCCCACAGAAAGATTTAAAAAAAGACGAATTTACCAAAGTGTTCACTTTCCTACAGTTCATTTAACAGAGCAATGATTTTGTCCATGGAAAAGTATCCATAAGACCATGGCTATGTGACAGAACAAATATCTTATTGTGATACAGTCCTAAACTTTGCACCAAAGCTGGAGAAGTTCCAGGAGCTTCCCTATTATTGCCATTAGATAGACAGTGGCTCACTTGCACAAAGAGCAGTGACTAAAGGGCTGACACATTTTACCAGTCAGCAAATTTACCTCTTCCTTTCTAGCAAGAAAGATGGGAAGGAATCAAAGAGTTTGGGTCAAGGAGCTGAGAGGATGGGTGAGCCTCTTCTTGGGTCTACAGAGCTTTCTGCTCTTCTGTAGGGGCAGCTCTGTGTGCTGGCTTGTGTTTGCTTCGATCCAGTCTGGATTTAGGAAAGCCAAAGAAAGGATTGGGCTCAATTCTGGTATTATTCCCAAGTTGCCTGATGGCTACTTGGCCACATTTGATTCTGAAGTGAGCAGAGAATCAAGGCAGATGACTTGTCTCACTCACATTTACATTAGAAATAACTGACTGCCCCTGAGGAGTCTTACTTGTCTGTCTGGTATGGAGAAATTACCTCTCTGGGGTACCTATTTTTTCCTGTGAACTTAAATGAATTACTTCTTATGGATTTCAATTCCCATTCGACCTGGCCTCTGTTGAGATGAAAAATGCCCTCTGGGATTTCTACTTTCCGTTGAACTTTGTGAGATTTTGAGGGATCTTTTTGCTGCTGCATAGATGTGTGCACTATCTATCTGGTGAGATGCTACTAACACTCTGTATACCATTACCACCACTATTATACCCAACTGGAATTAAGATCACAATAAATAGAATAGGATACACAGAAATACTCTCATGATAAACTTTATTTAACTACTAACTCTGTCGGGGAAAATAACTGAACTCGTCCATAAAATATTCAAAGTTTTTTTTTTTTTAAATCAAGAGGGTAGCTCTTATAAAATGACAGAGCAGTACCTAACTCTTACTTCTGACCACAGGTTTCAAGTCCTGTTCCTGCTGCAATCAACAAATTGCAGGTAAGGTTTAAGATCCCAGTTCCTGCGCCTTTTCTTTTATCACTTGTTATAAGTCCACTGCTGTCTGGGCCAGCATGTGTGCCTATGAAATCTGCCTCGATACATCAGGACTGCTCTGAGGAATATCGCATTCTGTAAATAAGAACTGATTCTGCAAAAGATGGTGGCAGAAAAGCAAAAAAAAGCTGCAACCCTTTTACAAAGCTGTGCTCCCATTCTAGTTTTGCTATCGTATTCAGCAAGTGATAGCTAATGAAAAGCAATTTGCTTTGGCAAATGTGGTTGGTTGTGGCACAGGGTTACAGTATGCTGTCCCCAGCACAATCCCTTGTTTGTTGGTATTTCCTGTTGAAATTTTCAAAACCTGCCTGTGCTCTCCCATAGGACAGATCCAACGGAGAGCTGTAGGCCAGTTCTACGTGCTGCATGCTAACATAAGAAGCTTCTCTGTGTTAGCTAGGATCAAGATGTTTTCAAAGGATTTTGAAGTATTGACTAGAAATGATCACTTAACACCATCAGTCAGTTGATTTGTGTGCTTTGCAGTGATCCCAGGTAAATCTGATTGCTTGGTTTCCTTTTATTAATAAATCCCATTTTATAATAGTAGTTAAGACATTCCTTGCAAGGCATTGACTATGCCTTATGCATTATTTGAGTGATGTGATCAGACTTTGTAACCATCTGTAACTGTTTAGAAATATGCTTTTTATGCTGTCACTCTGCCTTTCTGAGCCCAGGTAAATGATAAACCTTACTTCATGTAAGACTGATTTATCAAGCAGATATTAATGTTGCATCATTACTGTCTCATTAACTCTGTAGGATTTTCATCAGAATGTATTCAAATTACATTTACATTCTCAAATGCAGCAATTTCCATCTATGTTAAGGCCCAGATATTTTGGAAAGAGCTACACTCCATTTTCCTTGTTTGGCAGGTGTGGTGTGATATACTGAGCTGCATATTGCTCTTCTGTTTCTCCTTAGATGTAAATGACTGCTATGCTCTCCTATGCCTTCAAAACTGTTACTTTGTCAAGCTCTGCTTTAATAGCTAAGATATATCACTTTCAATCTTTCCTTAGAGATCAATCAAACCACCCAACTCCTGCACTATCACCTTTATTGCTCTTTTATCTTCTGAATTCTCCTCTGGAAGTGCCTGGGCAGAAATGCCCAGAGTGGAACAACCAAACACAATATTCCAAATTGGTGCAGAGATGCAAATGTTTGTCAACCCCCGGCCATCTGATACAGTCTCACATTTCTTTGATTTTAGCTGCAACTTTTTTTTTTCTTACTGAAATGCTATTTCTTCTGCCTTAAATTTCCCCAGGTTTATTTTTATTAAATTTAATTTCTACCTATTTGTTTTGTGCCTTTTGTTGTTTTCTGCCCATGATTTTATTGTCTATTACTTTGCAATAATTTGCAGCTCTCACTAGTGCTAACTGATCTCCCAAAGTATTGAATCTCATTACCTGTTGTTTGCTTCTTCTCAATCATTAATGAGGATGTTAAATAAAACATGTCATGACTCCTATTCCTTTTCTATGATACTTAATGAACCCTAACCAGTTTGCTATATTGTCACTTTTCATTTTGTTTATATATATATATATATAAATAGGAGGCTGTTCCTGCCAAGGCTGATTTGCATTAATTTATCAGAAGGAAATTTCATTAACATGTCAAATACTTTACTACAATCCAAATCTGGTTGTTTTTTTTCTTTATTTCAACCTTACCCTCTAGTGCTTATTTGGTGATTCTTAAAAAAAAAATCAATAGTATTGTCAGGTAACACTTGTTTCTTGCTGCTCAGGGTTTTTCTTCATTCAGAGTTACTAGTGATAGAAATCACAGTTGGTTATTTGATACCTCCATTTCATTTCTGTATTAACATTCAACTAGGCTTTTCAGTGACAAAGATTATCTAGGACAGTACATTATATCTTAATCAGAAGTACCTATAAGAAAAAATGTATTATTTTCACAAAAGCATGTAAATATAGGACTGTATATGCTTTTTTAATGGCTGTTCATTTTTCAGTATGTTCAGCTGTAAAGCCTTAACAATGTTTCTTACTATTCTAGCTAGAGATTAAAAAAGTGGGGGAGAGAATGTAAGTAAAGGATGGAGAAAATGTTATTGAAAAGCAGACAAATAAAGGAAGGGTTTAGTTGTGCATGTGGACTTCCCAAGTGCTCAAAGCTCAAGTCATGTAAGGCATTCAGCAGTGCTACTGATGATATTTATCGCCTTGTCCATTGTGGCTTCCCTGTTAGCTGGTTCTTTCATTTCTTATCTTTTTGCCACTGCATTATTTTGCTGGCTAATGGGAGTTACTATACTGTAAATAAAGCACAAATCATATTCTCCCACTTATGGGGAACAGCAGACTTCCAAATGCTGATGGCTCTGTGAACAGATATGTAAATTAGTGTGGTCTCATGGTTTGTTTTTGGGGTAGAGTTGTCATTCTGTAGTCAACATAAGGCCTAAAGTCTGAATAACTTGGATGTGTGGAGCCCCTTGGTATCATTCTGACTTGGGATAGCATAAGAGCCCTTTGAGCCTTATGCTACCTGAAATTTTCGTTGAGAGGGACAATACTGTTCAGAAGGGGCAGTCTCTTCTATCACATTTTATTGTAGCTGTCCTTCCCTTTGGTAGCGCACGGTGCCCTTCCAGCCTCATGCTCACCTGCAAATCTTCCATCAAGCCTTCCTCACAGCTGTGGGGAAGAGACTGTAACCATTCCTGGTAATCTCGAAGAGGAGTTCATGAGCAGCTTCAGAAAGATGAACATGGAGAACGTACTGTATGAGAATGACATTGTACAGTTTTCCAAGGCCTGAGACTTACTAATATCTGCCAGCAGCCCGAGAGAATCAATGTTTCTGCATCAGATTACATTCAGCTCGTGTTTGGGTTTTCATCCCTGCCTAATATTATTCTCATTGCCCATCTACCAGTCTCAATTTTCAACAAAATGCAGACACATACTGCCAAATGACTGCCCAAGTTAGACCCCCCTCTTCGCGAAGACCAGGGGAAATGGTGAGTTTGCCATGAGAAGGGTGATCCCACTTCCAGTTAGGTGCATAAGGTTTTACATCTTGAGCTCCTGAGGTGTACAAGAATGAGGCTTTGCTTCATCTCTTCATAGCTTTTTAGTGTCTAATGTGTCATCCCAATTAAGTTGTACTATGGCACTAGCTTTAACTTTACATCCAGTGTCATAGTATTTTTGAAAGAAGCTGTTCACAATGAACAGCTGTTTTCCCTGGATTTCATTTTGTGCTCTGATAGATTATAATAAATAACATATTTTGGAATGGAAAATGAAGCAAGTAAGGTGTGTTTTGTGTTTTGGTGTGTGAAAACTGTGATGTTGTCATTTTTACACTCAGCAAGAAAAAAGATAGCTAACAAGAAGACTATGTAATTCAAACACTACCAAGTGTCTTCCTATTAAACACATCTGCAGATCATGCAGAGTGTTCAGATTGCCTTGAAACTCATTGAGCTTGTTAAAATATAATAATTGTACAAAATAATTGGGCAATTACCAGTATTCAGAACATCCTTCAGTTTAGCCCTGGAAAATTACATCCTTTACTGAGAAGGTAATAGTCGTCAAATCAACACTTTGGGATATGAATTTATTAAACAAAGTTTAATTATCACTACTTGATAAAAGCTTGAAATAGTCAATGTTAAAGTACTAATAGCATGAAAACCTCTCACTCTTTATTTACCAAATCCTCTTATCTGTTGATGTAATAATTGTATTGTAAGGGTTCAATAGCAATCTCGATTTTGCCTTCAGTTAAACAGAGCTAAAACAATATTACTGTGAAGAATTACATTTTTTGTTGTTTTGATTTTCATATCTTCTTGTGACCTATGGGAAGAATCACTCCATGGCATTTCCTTTTTTTTTTTTTTTTTACCTCTTTGATATCACATGTTTAATTTCTAATTAAAACAGGACCTTGAAATGAAGACGACTATCTTATTAGTTACATAAAGTATTCTTCTTGAGTTCTTTTGGTGTGCAAATGTTATAGTGTATTTAACCCTTCTATAACTCTCTAAAGCCAATTAGTCTCCAACTAGCTGAGCATTTTTTTTTTCTTTATTTTGAAGTCTGGTGCTCCATCCCTCAGCTATGTAGAGCTCCTGTGTCACATTATGGTAAAATTAACCTAAAACTTAGCAATAGAGTCAAGGAATTGGCTGGAGGAGGGCGTGTGTGGACAGCGTGTGGACAGCGCATGCTCACATACTCGGAGAATATATAAGTTTGGTCTGATGCTCAATAAAATGGCTTCTGGTCCTAAATCTTAAGTCCCTGCTCCTTCGATGATTCCCACATCTAGGTATACTTTATCTAGGTATATTAAAAGCAGGTTTGTAAGTAAGGAAAACCAGAAGCTTATGGAAATTTTCCATACATGGAATTAAGTTAAAAAAAAAAAAAAAAAAAAATAATAAAAAACGATTGTAGAAAAAGGGTGGGCACAAAATAAACAGAAAATTGATAACCACACTTGTATACAAAACACATGAGACCGTGTTTCCATAGCAAGACCTAGTTAGTGCGCATTTGAAAATTAATAGGTCTGTTTTTGGCAGCTCACCTTTATGCTGAAGCTGAGCATTGACATACCCCGACACTGAATATATTCCTAAAAAAAAAGTCAGAAAAGTACAGTTTGTTTTGCAGTATTATTTTGCAGTATTATTTCCTATTCTGTAGGAAAAAGAAACATTTATTTTCTTCTGTGTTAGCTAGTATGAGGAAAAATACCTTGCAAAAACACAGTAGTTGTAAATTGGATAAATTTGGACTGGATTCTAGGAACTCACCCATTGAAGTGTCCAATGACCTCCTGCCAGTCATCTGACTCCGTAGCAGAATCCACAGCTCTAAACTAGGCACAGGGGAGACTCGGAGCATAGATGCAGGCCGTATCCAAGGCTTGTGCAGAGCTGCTAGCAAGGCAAGGAGAGAGTATAGACCTCAATCCTGCCCATAGAGAGCAGGACCACATCATCTTGGGCCACAGGGAGGCATCTCATATCAGGTCTTGGACTCGTGGACTCTCTCGGACTTGTGCCTATGTACTAAAGAGCTCCCAGGCCGCAGTGAGAGCCTTTCTTGCAGTACACGAGTTAATTCAAAGCAATAAGCAGGTATTCCCCAAAGGGCTGCCAACCTCCCACTTAGTAACTGGGCTCCAAGCCAGAAACTACTGCCATTCCCACCACACTTTTCATACTGCCTGAGCAAAATAAACCTGGGAACTGCCACTGCCCACATTCACAAGCAGGCAGTGCTGCATCAGGATGAGCTCAGCCTGTTCTGCATCCCTCTGAGCTGGGGGAGCCTGGCCCGAAATGGCAGCAGAGCACATTCCTGTGAAGAGTTGTAGCACAGGATGCGTTACTCCTTTAGAGAAGGGCAGCCAGCAACTATTTTACATCTGGGGAGGGGAAAAGAAGCAGCAGGGCTGAAGAGCACAGGGAGCAGGGCTCTTGCCTAGAGCAAAAGTTCCTTAGTCCAGACTGCCTTGAAAGGGACTCAGCTGCTCCCTCTGGCTTGAAAGGAGGGCACTGAATTGCTTCAAAACTTCCCACTGATACCAGAGCACATGTACATAGTACATAAATAAGAGTACCAGGTGTCGAGGGTCACTCTTGCGCCAAGTGCCAGGGCCCTCCCCACAAGCCAGAGCAAACAACACCTCCACACAAAGTGAGGTCAACTCCCCCTGCTGTTGTCTGTAGCAGGGCTTTATACCGGTGTAGGTGGGCAT
>NW_010583638.1:54331-66375 GCF_000705375.1 Tinamus guttatus
CAGCATCGGATTCACCCAGAGTCTGCTGACTGTCGGTCTGATCGCCTTCCTAGGAGCGAATCGAGTTCCCAAATAGTGTAATCACCTATAAGCTCGACTCTGGCAGTATCGGATTCATCCACAGTCTGATGACTGTAGGTCCGATCGCCTTTAAGACAAGTGGTCAGGTTCACGAATAGCACAATTTATTCAAATGCAACATTTGGAAACGGGTTTTGGATGTCAGTATAGGAAATTCTCTACTACAGCGTGGGGTCCTTAGCTAGTGCCTAGTGTACAAATGCGCAGTCATCACTCACCCAGAAGATGGGAGAGGGCTCTCAGTCTTGAGGAGTCTCCTCAGGCGGTGTCAAAAATCAAAAATCTAGAGCGCATGCTCAGTGAGGAGTGGTCATTCCTTGGAAGCGGATAACTTCTGGGATGGGGTTGTGTATTGGTATTATAATGAGCTTAGAAGGAGGAGAGTTTGAGGAAGGAACTGGTCTGCCACCATTGTTGGCCCAGTATCAGACATCGCACTATGTATGTGGCCCATCAGCTGTGTGGTACGACCAGGTTGCCACCTCTGCAGAGAGTGCACCAGAGTTTGGCCACGGTGTCTTCACTCCACTCCACCCTCCGTTTACTCTTCTTAATGTGCTAGGAGGGCACATTGTGTTGCGGAGGGAATCCTGGAGAAGTAGATTTCACACATACCAACCATCCTGGAAGTGGTAACTCTCTCACCTCAAGCAAGCCTCTGCAATGCCAGAACTTCTCTTAGACCCTAGTTTTTTTCTAAGTTCCCCTTTCTTGAGCAATTCTCTCACACACTATTATAGGTTTCTAAAATTAGTGAATTATTAAGGACTATACTATTAGCAAAAGACGAGTTCGAACTAGTGAAGCTGGTTTACAAACACCAAAAATAGGTGCTTTTTACAAACAGAAAAGCTGATGTGCTCTTTTTAAATCAGTATAATGTAATCTTTAGGAAGATAGGTTCTTTAAATTCAGATTTTTTTTTTAATTAAGGCAGAGGATCACAAATACACTGAATGCGAAGAATAATTACAGGAATAGTTATTCTATTGCATTTATCTTACTGAGGAAAATGACATTGAAAGGATGAGAAAGATAAAAAATAGTAGATTAGCCAAGTGACTGTCAAATTAGACAGTGTAATTTGACTGTACTGTGTTTCACGGTAGGCTAAAACTGATGTAGGAGTTGAAATGTTGAGTATTGTCAAGCCAGTGTTGTTAGTCTTAAACATTTATCTATTACAGACTACTTGAAATGCTGAATAAAGTCTTTTAAGATATGTCATAATCTATTTTGTCTATACAAGGCTGTTGTACAGCAAATAGGCATACCTGTTGTCTCTTAATCAGCTGAAACATGCATTTTTTGTAAGTTTACTAGTATCTAGCACAGTATTGGTATAATTTTACTAGCCTATCTCTGCTGGTAGGCCTGGAAATAGATTTTTATTCCTGAAATTCTTATATACAGGCCTATGTGTGTATGTGTATGTAGAGAGAGGGAGAAACAGAACAGAACCCGAAAGGAAAGCTCAACATTTAGCTATTCTCCCCTCTGTATTCTTATTAAAGCTTATTTTGCTACTTGCCACTGTCAAAAATGTAGACAAGAGCAGAATCTGCTCTGAATCCATATATTTAATCTGAATAATGTTCTTCCATAGAATTTATATGTTCCATCGAATGTGCTTTCACAGAGAAGATTTCATATGGAAAGCTTTCTCTGGGTTTGAAACTTCAATGTGAAACTAAACTATTATTCAGATTAAAGTAGCCATTTTGGGGGAGTTGGGGAAATATTTGATATGCATATTTTCTTCTTCACTAATCTTCAAAAAACATATCTTTTTAGTCATATTACAGAATACATCACCATATGCATACTTAACACTTGATTTTTTTTCTATTTTTAAGCTTTCTTGCATTTTTTTAACTTAATGTATATGTGTTTTCTGTTATTTTTACATGATGCAGACTGAATCCCAGAAGTTGATTGTTTTACATGCAGTACAAGATGGTATATTGGAGGGGAACGAAACATATACAGTTCAGCTAGTCTCTACTGGTGATGCAGAAATATCCCCTGTAAATGTTAAAATTTAAATTAATTATATTCTGTTTTCAGGCATTTTGCATGAAAATTTGATAACGTCTGTATTATTTTAGTCTGCACTAGTGTATGCGGTGTATAGCTAGTTGATAGCAGTTTGAAATATCAATCCTTCCTAAGTTGCTTGCTTGTCTCAAGAAATCAAGAATTATAGGTCAAAATTGCAGTTTTAAAAACAACAACAGAAAAACTTCAGATTTAGATACTAGAAAAATGTGCATAAAGAACTCATAACAAAAAGAAAGTGAGGTTCAGATCTGTAAGCATCATTTGAGGACATGTAAGTCCAAAACCCAGCTCAAGGCATAGAAAACTTCACAGTTACATCAAATTGCCTAGGGCTTGTCCAATCCAGTTCTGATCATCTCTGAGGGTGGATATTGTTTAGACTGTCTTTGGCAGATTGTGCTTAACCACTGTAGCACAAACATTTTTAGAAGTCATCTCTGTTTTTTTGTAAATATTGTTCATTTACCATGAAGACCATTCTTTTCTTCATAGGTCTGGCAACAATTGTTATTGTGGAGGATGAAGGAGCTTCTGGGATTGTTGGGATAGCTCCCTCATCCACGCATGTTCTGATTGGAGAATCTTCAGGAAATTATGATGGAACTGCTCTTATTAGGTAGGCACAACACTGATTATCCTAAAGAAAGGTCAACGGTCTTTTCTGAATTTTCAGAAATTGAGACTCCACATTTGTCATGCCTTTCTTGAATGTTTCATTTACTTATCACTTATAAAAACAAAATTGGTGTTAAAATCAGAGGCCTGGTTTTGTAACAGGGCAAAATGTGCAAGCTGTGTTTTAAAATCAGTTCAATATTATTTTGGAGCCATGAATATTCCTTTCAGAGTCTTTGAAATATTTGTAATGCGAATACATTAAAGGAAAGATGATTTTAATGAAAAGAGAGGGGAAAGGGAAATCAATGACTTTTCAAGATTGTCTGTGCTTTTGAAGATTGGTTCCTGAATAAGTACTATTACAAAACTGTGCATCAGTATTTTGTTATGATGCTTAACAAAACAGAAGTGAGAACAGGGTTTTTATTGAAACAAGATTCAATTAGATCGCTGCCTTCTGTCAGCTGAGAACAGGAGCCTAGGATGTGTCTTTCTGGAGCGATGAAAATATGAACTCTTGCATGTGCTCCCAGGTGTAATCAGCAAAATGTTTTGCTGTAAGAATCTCGAAAGGCAAGCTGATGTTCTGTGCAGCAGTGGTTGTGCTGATATAGATCGTATTAAGCCAAGCCAAATTTTCACTCTGGCTCATGGCTCCCCAAGATTTGAGTCATGAGTAGGATTTGACTTCAGGTTTTTAAAGAAGCAGCAGATGGAACACTTCCCAGGCGATGTCATACGAGTATTCTAGCATCTTTGGTCTTTAAAAAGTATGTTGCCTTTGGGTGCTACCTCTCAGTCCCTTTCTGCATCTGGTTTGCTATTGGGGCAAAGAAGCTGTGAATCACTCTCCTTAAAGATACTATCTCAAATTGCCTCCCAACACAGGGAAATTGAAGAGAACTGCAAAACTGCTATGTCTCTGAAGAGTAAATTTTACAGATAGTGACCTCATGTATCAAAATTCATGCTTCCCACTACTGATAGCATTTCAGGCTGAATGTTATGGATAAATGTTAAAGATGGAAAATAAAATCTGTGTTTGCATTCTTACTTGCAGCCTTGTGTGTGGCCAGGAATTTTTTGGTGAATTCAAGGTATATTGGAATATAACTCCTCATCATAAAGAATTTGCTGAGGTATCGGGAACCTTGACAATGTGAGATAGGCAATCTGCAGCTGTTGTTCTACTACGGGTATATGAGAGATTTTACAGTATGAGCTATTTTCAGTTCTTTCTTTTATTTGGATAATATCTTGGTTAGAAATTAATTATACATCTCTCTCTGAAAATGGTTTAAATCCTTTTAGCTTTCATGGTTCTTTTCCCTAGATGGTAGATGATAACCATCCTGAGGAGAAGTGCTACTACCAGTTTTGACTAACTGGAATCAGTGATGGAGGACTCATAAATGAATCAAGCAACACAGCAAATATTACCATGGCTGCTAGTGACTTTCCATATGGACAGTTTACATTTTCATGGGAAATACTGCAAACAACAGAAGATGAAAAATGGGTATTAGACTGAAATTCTTCTGTGTGTAAAATATGCTCAGTACCTTTATGCTTAACATCAGAATTAAATTAAAGCTAAGATGTATTCAGCATTTATCATAATGCAGTCTCCTGAATTGCTGCCTGAGGCTTCTGGAGTTTATTAGTACTCTAGAAAGGAATGCCATCTACTAAATTGCATAAAGTCTGTACTTAATATAGCAAATTACTGTTACTTGTTAGACCTCTTGAAAAGATGTCTATAGAATGTCTCCTAAAAGCAGCTATAACAAAAAAAATGAAGCCATTTTTAAAGAAAATGTCATCTCTCTCTTAGGTTAACATCAGTGTTGTACGCACTGGTGGGTGTTATGGCAAAGTGCATCTGTGGTTGCAGATAATAAATGGGACTGCTGAACAGGGAATTGATTTCACTCTCACAGTAAAGGAAGTGTTGTTTGAACCTGATGAGGAAAATAAAATGATTTGGATTGAAATTCATGATGATGATATTCCTGAAGGTCCTGAACACTTTTTAGTGACAATAACCAAAGTGGAATTCCAAGGAAGGTAAACATAAAACTTCCAGTAGAGTTGAAGATTGATTGCAAGCCAAACAACATAATAGATCTGGAATCTGACCTAATTGCAATAATTTACCTGTTTTACACTACATAAAATGGCTATAATAGTGATCATGATATAATCAGGAAATAGAATCATAGAATGCTTAAGGTTGGAAGGGACCTCTAGAGGTCATCTAGTCCAACCCCCCTGCACATGCAGGGTCACCTAGAGCACGTGGCACAGGACTACGTGCAAGCGGGTTTTCAAGATCTCCAGAGAAGGAGACGCCACAACCTCTCTAGGCAACCTGTTCCAGTGCTCTGTCACCCTCAGTGTTAATAAATTTTTCCTTAAGTTCCTGTGGAACTTCTGATGCTTCAGTTTCTGGCCCTTTCCTCTAGTTCTGTCAGTGGCCACCAGTGAAAAGAGGCCAGCACCATCCTCCTCACTGCCTCCCTTGAGGTACTTGAGGTACTTACTGATTAGGTCCCCTCTCAGCCTTCTCTTCTCCAGGCTGAACAGGCCCAGCTCCCTCAGCCTCTGCTCATAGGGCAGATGTTTCAGGCCCCTGATCATCCCTGCAGCCCTGCGCTGGACTCTCTCCAGCAGCTCCACATCCCTCTTGTACTGTGGGGCCCAGAACTGGACACAATACTCCAGATGTGGCCTCACCAGGGCTGAGTAGAGGGGCAGGATCCCCTCCCTCGACCTGCTGGAGATGCTCTTCTCAACACACCCCAGGATCCCATTGGCCTTCTTGGCCACGAGGGTACACTGCTGCCTCATGGTCACCTTGTCGTCCACCATGATACCCAGGTCCTTCTCTGCAGGGCTGCTCTCCAGAAGGTCAGTCCCCAGCCTGTACTGGTGTCTGGGGTTATTCCTCCCTACGTGCTGGACCTTGCACTTGTGTTTGTTGAATTTCATAAGATTTCTCACCGCCCAGTTGTCCAGTCTGTCCAGGTCCCTTTGGATGGCAGCGTAGCCCTCTGAATAGTGATAAAGAAATTAATGTATGGGGAACCCATTTTTTTTAATGTGTTAATATAAACATGTTTTGCTGATCAGGATGAATTTAAGCTAAAAATTCATACATTACATACATTTCATGATGTATATATGCTTTTATGTATTAAAAGTGCAAAAAAGTTGGCAAGATTTTATTCAAAAATATAATTATGTAAAAAATATAATCTTACATTCTGATAAAAAAGAACATAATATGGTTCTGAAAGTACATTCTTTCATTTCTCAATAAATTGACATTTTGAGGAGCTTTTAGAATATTAAATGATTTTTTTACACTTGTAACAATAGAGTTTGACTGCAGTCAGAACTATGGCTGTCATTCGTGAACACCTGTATGCCCTCCTGTTTTCCTCTTACCTCTGAAAACACTTTTGGGCTAATGAAATGTCTCTCTGTTGAATGACTGATGAATTAGAATCTCCACAATGCATTTGTATTCCAGTAAATACACAGGATGTGCTTAAGGAATACCAAACCTCCAGTTTTCCAAGGAGATCTTTTTCATTTTTTCCCCTGAAAATCTTGAGTTCATACATTTGTCATGAAAAAAATGGAGGAAAGAAGCATGATGTCAGGATTTGCCATTCACTTTCTGTGCACAAATGAAATCTAAAGTCTATGTATTCATGAAACACTGCACTTTTCTATTGATGTATATGTCATCTTGAATTAAAATGCAAATGTGGCATATATGAACTTGTCACTATACTGAATTCCTTTGGTTACAGTACTAAATGCTTTTTTAAAAACTCTAACCCTGTAGTTATTTCCCTAAATATCTCCTGCAAGAAGTTGTATTAAACATTTGTATTATTGAGACTATATTAGGAAAGTTGTTAACATTTCCAAACAGATGTACAAACACAAGTCATTATGATAACCGTGTCGTATGTCAGCAAGGGTTCTACCTTGGCAAACAATCTCCAGTTTAAGTCTTTGCTAAATCAAGATTTTAAGCTTTCTCTCTGACAGCACAGTGTCTTTAATGGACAGTGTTTTATTATTAATGGACAGTTTATCATCTTTGATTAAAGTATGCCATTAATGATCTCCTTGAATTTATCAAATTACATTAAAGTCAAATAAGAAAGACAAAATAGGATAGAAAATGTGGAAAGTGAACTTTTTTTTCAAAAAGGTGCTACTTTTCCCTATATGTGAGTTTGAAAAATGGGCCAAAAGTGTATAGTGTATACTGTCAGAATAGTATATAGTATTAGTGGCAATCTACAGATACATGCATCTTAATACTTCCACAAAAACATTTTTTTTTTCTTTTTCTTATGTTCTTGCAAGTGGATTTGATTTTGCCATAAAAGAAAATGGGCTACAGGTGGATCAACCCCCTGTGGTAGGAAATATCTCCACAGTACGAGTTGTCATAGCAAAGAGTAACAATGCAGAAGGTATCATAGAATATTTTTGGCAGCCTTAAGCTTTTTTCAAATAGTGGTAGCCTGACTGCTTAATGAAATGTTTAAAAACTTATCTGTCTGGAATGTTGTTGAAGTATCATATTGATTAGTCTTCTACATAATCTTGCAGACTTGCTTTTACATAGTTTTGAAGGTAAAATTAGTTGCCATGATATACAGCATGCTAAAATGTTATCTTTTTTAAAGGTATCGTGGGCATTGATGCAAATGAGATATGCAGGTAATGGGGTAAAATAATTTTCCTATTTTGGATTCGGTTGTTAGAAAGTTTTTACATTACCCATTAACTTGAAAAAGGTTATGGGAAAAAGGAAAGCCTAAAAGTATAAATGAAGTGTATGTAACTATGCTACAAGGAACAAATCTACTTGCTGTAATTAAAATGGCTAGACATGGGGTATCCACTCTTCAAAAGCAGCACTCCGCTTATGGTTACTTCAGAAAATCCTAGATTTATTGATGCAAATGGGGTTCATTACAGAATGCATTATATTCTGAATCTATATTTGAGATAAAATGTGTTGCTTTCGATTACTTTTGCAGTGAAAGAGGATGCTGGAGTGATCATGATTCCTGTTGTGAGAAAGCTTGAAACTTACGCCTTCGTAACGGCTGATTTTTTTCTCTCAAAGTATTACTGCGCTTCCCAATAGTGTTGACTATTTCATCCATAACAACTCTGTCATTTTTCATCATGCTCAGAACCAGACTTTTATCTATATCTCTATTATAGATGATGAAGAAAGGTAATTCATTTTTCAGATATTTAATCATTAATTTACTTCTGAGTGATCCTCTTTTAGCCTGTTATCTGTACCTCGTGTAGAATTGGAATTGAAATCCAATAACTGCAGTGTTAAAAAATTGCCTCACTTTAACAGGAAAAAAAAACCCTTATTATTTCATAGGTTTCATAGATTATGCAAAGCTATGCAAAATTAAGACATTTTTCTCATCAAATTATTAGAAATATTAGGTGTTACTAATATTGCTGTGAGTCATAAAAGACTTTGAACTGTTTTCTCTCTTTTTAAGAGCTATTTAACACAGATAGAACATTAATTTCTGATATTACAGTCCTTATGAACAGAAGGAACCCTCAATTCTGTGTTTACACAGCTTTATGTCTTTATCTGTTGTTTATCTATTTTCTGTTATCTTTAAAATATGCCTTTAAAACTATGACTAAGCAGAATCAATTAGATACATGATGGAATTTTTAAAAATAGCTTCAAGTATTTTTTTTTTTTTTGCCTTATAATTCTGAAAATCTCCGTGCCTTTTTTGGTGCAGTGAATTTGCTGAGCAATTTGAAATCCAGCTGACAGGAGACACTGGTGGAGCAGTCCTTGGGCTCCACCTGGTGAGCCAGGTGATGATTGCTAAAAGTGATTCCCTGCACGGTATTGTCCAATTTCACAACCAAAGCCGAATTGTTCTTCCAAACCCTGATACACCCATGGCAATATCCCTGGTGCTTGAAAGAACTGGAAGATTGCTAGGAGACATACAGGTAGGCCCTGACTATAGAATATTCTGAATGCTTTCCTATTTCAAAAAGCATTAGCCTTCAAAAATTTCTGTTATTTATTTCTAAAAGGATAATCACAGATTTTTCTTAAGCATCTTTCCATATAGTGGCAGTATAACAGCAAATACTGTTCCCTTTATTTTCTCTCTCTGCCCCGCTTTCTGCCTATCATGTATTATGGTCTCATGTGCTTTGTTTTAAATGATCAAAATAACATATACAGTTAATTTCAAGCACACCAATAGTTTTGTTCAGTTCAGATGAATTCTAAAGCTGGTCAGATTTTTTTCAGTAAACTGTCTGCTATGTATTTTGTAGATTTTTCTGCCTGCTGTACAGCTGCTGATAGAGGAAGGTATAGATATGAACACCTTGCTGAAAGTATAGGCCTTTCAGTCTTGGGAAAGTACTAGAGAATTGGCAGTAAGGACCATCAGCTCTTTTGCTTTGTTTCTAGAGGTCATTAGATAAAATTGTTCAAAATCATTTTAAAATGCTTAATTTGACCCTCTTAAAAGCAAATCTGATGTGCGGGAAATATTTGAAATATTCTAGTTTTTAATTGGGCTAAAATACATGAGCAATTATTTGAGGAATTAAGATATTTTATTTTAGGTTATTCAGAACATATCTGTATTTTTCTGTCTTTATACAGCATTTGCAGGCATGATTTTGATCATGAATACTGATTTGGGGAGCCTTGCAAAACAAATTTTGAAAGGCTGCAAAATAGAAACTGGCCTGTGTGTTTCCCTTTACAAGCTAATTAAAGCCCAGATTCTTTTCTGTTTATTAATGTCAAGAATTTAGAATTATTTTGTAAGTAAGTTGGCTAACTCTTCACAATTTACTTCTGCAATTTGTCATATTTATTTTTGCAGAAGATTACAAAATTTCCCACATGCAATTCATTATGAATATTCTGTCTTCTGTCTTAACACAAATTCAAACGTCATTAGTCACCTTAACGTAAACGCTTGTATCTGACATAAGACTAACAGCATTTTATGTCACTTGTGCTACCTTATAACTTCTCTCTCTGGGAGGCTATTTTTATATATCACTACTCTAAATTTGAAACCGGTATCTTCCACAGATTAATTGGGACATTTTAGGACCCAATTCAGAAGAGCTTTTATCTCCCCTGAATAGTGACATTGGTGACCCTGTGAATGGATCATTCTATTTTAGAGAAGGAGAAGGAGGTCTGAGAGCTATTAATCTGAAAATCTATCCCCATGAAGAAGTTGAAGTTCAGGAGATCTTCATTATTAGACTGTGCCTTGTGAAAGGTGAAACAGAAATAGATCCGAAGGCAATCAACATTAATAGTAAGTCATTGTTGCATTCCTTTCTCCTCCTTCCCACATCTCTGTTGATAATTATTCTGTAAAGCTGTTAAGCATTAATGTGTCTTCATAGTTAGTAATTTGTCTTTCTTTTCCTGTGTACCACTTTGGAATACTGTTATAACTTCAGTTATGAAAAATGAACACTAAGAATCTATTAGTAAAAAATGGTATAGAAGCCCTGACTTGGCCTTCCTTCTTACACATGTTCATGGATCTCTTTGGAGAGGGAATGAATTTGGGTTCTCATTCCTTCATCCTTTCTTTGACATATTCTTCTCCAGCTGGTATATATAAATGAGAGAATCTTGCTATAACAGAGTAAGATATATAAGTAGGGGAGAATTGCAGAAATATGTGGGAGAAACCAGAGGGAACTGTTGAGAATTACTTGCTCGAGAGGTATTGAGACAAAGGAAATATTGGTGAGAACATATGAAAAAAGCAGCAAAAAAACCCAAATCCTTCCTATAAATAGGAATTGGGTGCTGTTTTCACAGACTCCTCAACATATGAATCTATAAATAATGACTTGATAAATAGGAGATATCTTAGTTATTATTGGGCATCTAGATATTTCATTTTTAAGTCAATTTATCATGAATTCTTGTTGCTGCAACTAGTATTTCACATAGATACGTGTACATGAGCTCTATCCCAGAGGCTGTTTGCAAATTGGTAATGTTAGAAATATTTCTATACACCAGCCAAAGATACCAGAATATTTCCTCTTTTAATATCAGGGTGCTTAAATAATATATCGTAAATAGAACCCTGTCCTTTTCTTTCTTGTACAGCGCTGAAAAAAATGAGAAGAGGACATTCATGCTTTCTCTGCTTTTAGAATCGTATTTCCCTGGCATGTATTTTCCAAATACTTTCAAAATCCTTTTTAAATGTGTCTGGACCGTTTAAAGTTTGCAAGTTGTTTAAAGCTGAGTAGTCAGAATCATTGTCATTGCCTAGATTTATTTCCAAATAACACTTCTTTTATTCAAAGCCTAAGAGCTTTGTATCTTTATTGATAGCATCATATTATTGATACATGTTTAATTTATAACCTGCTCATCCTTCTTCATCTACGCTCTAGGATCTTCTCACAAAAAAGCAAGTCATCCACAGATTTAGTCCATGGGCTTACTGTGTGTGTGTGTGTGTGCATGCATGTCCTTCATATCACTCTCTTTTGAGACCTTGGTGATTCTATCTACTGTTTGCTTTTCATTCATACAGTCTCTGTTCTAATTGCTACTGTATTCTTGTATCTTTTTGAGGAGAAACCTCAATAAGAAGACTTAAGAAAATGTGTCTTCTTGCCCCTAGTAATGAAAATTTCATTCTATATTTTTGATTTGTTTATTTTTTTTTGTTTGCTGATTTATAGATACAGAAATTTGGTGATCCTAATGGTATTGTACAGTTTGCTCCTGAATCATTTTCCGAGAGGAACTTTACAGAACCCTCAGCAGTGGAAGGGCCACAGAGGATTGTACTGTACGTCAGGCGAATTCAAGGCACTCTGGGAAACATAACGGTATTCGTGCTTTTGTTTGGTTTCCTTTTAAACAGCATTATCTGAAATTGTCCTCAGGATGAACATATGGAGGACAATGGGAATTACTGTTTCCATGCCTTTTGGTTGCTTGTTTTTCATTTCTTTTTGAAATGCTGCCTTTTAGACTGATTTTAGCAAGAACTTCAGCCTTAGTACTGTGGTTGAGAAAGTCAGACTCTGTCTCTTCACTAGTCAGGAAAAAAAGAAAATCATGAATTTATACATACTGCAGTGCTGCTCCTCCTTCCTCCCCTTCCCTCTCTCTCTCTCTCTCTCTCCCTCTCTCCCCCCCCATTTTGATGGGAGAATGGAACATGCTT
>NW_010583638.1:66390-84576 GCF_000705375.1 Tinamus guttatus
GAATTACTCTTTCCCAGCCTTTTTCTTTTTCTATGGTAAGAACTGGAATAAATTTTGAGCCATGACAGACAATGGATTTTACTTGAAATTGTTTACAAGTCAGCATTTTAATGAAGATTTATTTTTCATTCTTTAATTTCAATTAATAAAATTATCTGCTGCTCGGCCTCTCTCTGAACTGAGGAATCTTGGAGAAAGGAAAAGCAGCAAAGAGTGTATACAAATAGAAGTATTTTTTTTTTAATGGTTTGGAGATTCTGCATAATTTTTAACAAATCTTAAAGAAGCGTGTTCATAGTGCTGTTGGTAGAGGAGCAGCACATTCTCCTTTGGTAAGATATTCTGTGAGTATCTTCCTATATTCCTATAACAATTTCTATTTTACCTACTTAAAACTGATGTTCCTTATGCTATCTATACTGAATCCTCAATGTGAAAGTTTCTGACTCCATGGTGATTTGGTTTTGTTTTGTTTTTCACTTATTTCAGGTTTACTGGGAAATACATAGCAATTCTGACATCTCAGGTGACTTCCTTCAGAAAGAGGGGTCTGTTGTCATGACTGACCAGCAGAGTGCGGCCGAGATAATTATCTGTTACGTGATGATATTTCAGAGCTGGATGAAAACTATGTGGTACAGCTGATTTCAGTGGAAGGAGGAGCAGATCTAGACCAAGAGAAAATAATTTTAAAATTCAGCATTTTGCAAATGATGATCCCTATGGGGTGTTTGCCTTGTACTCAGATCGGCAGGCAGTATTAGTAGAGAGAGACCTTAGTCAGTACATTTAGATTAATGTAACTCAACATGCTGGAACATTTGGAGAAGTGATTGTTGAGTACTAGATCTTGTCTCTTCATGAAGAAGAATTAATTGCACCTGAGGATATAGTGGGGGTACCTAGCAGTAAAAGATGGTGCCAGCTTTGAAGTGAAAAGAGTGCCAATAAGCAGCCAGGTCCGTAATATCCTTTCAGCTCCTTCGATAGCTATTGTTTACATTTCTTTCACCACAATACAAATGTGTTGGAATAAGATATTAAACTCTCAATAGTATATACTATTAAGATGCAGAAAAGAGTTCAATTTCTTCCTCCATCAATGCTTTATGTTGTTATCATTTCATTTTTTATATCATTATATGCATCCATTTTTGTCTCAAGTTCACCTTCTGAATTGCCAGCAGTGGTCTGTGAGACTCATGAAGCAGTAGATACATTTACCTTCAGTTTTCTGTACTAGTGGTTTCTTAATATTTTACAGTCTTGCATCTACACTTCAGTAAAACCTAAAGATTAAAAGCATACTGAGACCCACTTTGTTGGATACAGCTTTGTTAGATACAGCTCAAAAAAAAAATGACAATAATTACCTTACAAGCAATTCCAATAAACTGCTTTACGACATTGATGTTTAATCTGTAGCTGCTTTGAGAAAGATTGTCAATAAATTATTTGCCTTGAAAAGATTGATTTCTGTATGGTTTTAAAAAAAAACAAAACAGGAATTGCAGATGATTCTGTTGCATAATCCTTTTTGGTGGATATGGTGTTTTTAGTGGAATTAAATTTCTACCTCTTTATTTAAATTCTCTCAAAGGGATTTCTTCTACTGGGATTGAATTTTACTCTTGAACTGATAAGCGTAAGCCTGGCTAGGGGAAGTGCCAAGGATGTGCCTAAAATATTAGAAAATACAAAATCAGCTATTCTGCTTATCCCTGAAGAAGCTGCCAATTCACAGGTGAGTAAACCGGCTGCAATGCAACATTTTTACCACAGGAGGGAGATACGCAACACTATTTCAAAAGATAGCTGTTTTAAGGGTTCAATTGACACTTCAACAATTTTCATAATCACAGTGAATTGACAGGATACTCGGTTTAAAATAAATGTGTGAGTTTAAACACATCTTCATCTGTTCTTTATGCATTCAAAAATCTTAGAGGCAATAGTGTAAAACCTTTGTTTTCAATAAATGAAATGTCTAAGACTTTAAGGAAAATGATTGATTCTGGACAGTGTTATGTCTTTAGGTAGGGCAGTCCAAGGGCAGATAATAGTATGTACATAGTAGCATGTATAAAGAGAGATATCCCTGCAGCTGTTGCCCATGAGTACAAAAATCTGAGTTATATGTGTTCCTTTTCTAGGAGAGAGAGTTCTCAAAAATCTCATCTTTATAAATATTGTTTAAGGCTGTGAAAGAATTGTGGATGCATACATAGTTATTTTAATTGCTTACAGTGTGCTTGCCCGTATGCTATCGTCCATTCTTACCTCATCTGAATGCAACAAAATTTATTATGTTTCCATAGGTTGGCTTTGAATCTGTTATTTTACAACTTACAAACATTGTAACAGGAACAGGCCAGGCTGTGATAACCAGAGAAGGAGTTTATGGTTCTGTAACAGTTAACTGGGCTTCTTGATATTCACCAGACATAATCACTGACTTCGTTCATCTAGGCAATATTACTCCCTCATTTGGTGAGTATGCGGAAAGAGCTACACAATCTCAAGGTGATGAAACCTCATTTTAATTGTTTGTACCTATGCATGTTTGCTCGCTTAATGAAGCATCTTTTGAATGAAAGCATGTGGTCTGCTATATTTTTTCTGTGATTGATGTGTTTGTTTAGTCTGTAAAAGTTGTGCTACATAGATACATGTCTGTGAGCCAAACATAATACCATACACCTAAAGAACAGCTTTATAAAGGAGAGACAATAGACTTCTGTTGTGTAGGTTTCCCCTTCCTAAATGGAATGGTATTGTGATTAAAGTCCCTATCTCATCCTGTTCCCAGGTGAAAAAATGATTTCTATTCAGTGAATTTGAGTTGTACTGTCTCTCCCTTCTCTCTCTGTCTTAATTCAGGTACTGCTGTATTTTCTTCTGGTGAACAGAGCAAAGTAATTTCATTTCAGGCTACTCCAAGCCTAAATAAACACGAGTCATTTGCCATCTGTTTAACAGCAGTGCACAGCAATGTGCCTGGTGGGGCTCACTTGAGGTAAGGATGTTAGAATATTTGATTGCACACATGCTGTAAGAATTGTGATCTGGGTATGGGCATATACCTTATACAAATCTCTATTAAATTACATAAAGGTATGAATGTGTAATCTCTTCTTTGATAAATTTGGTCAATCTTGTGGAAACAAGATCTGCAGATCAGAACTGAGGCTTTTCTCAAAGTCAAGTCTATTTTATACTAATCGGTATACATGGACTATTATACATGGACTATAATAGTCCACCCATGGACTATTACATCGGCAAGATGTAATAGGCATGGTGGCAGTGATGGGGGTAGTTAAGGAAATGAAGAAGCCAGATCGACAGTATTAGCTAGATAGTGAAATAATAAAAGTGAAAAAGGTCTAGATCAGAGTGATCTTCTCATTACACTTTTTTATTACTTGCCCTCTAACAATTCTCATTAATCTCCCTGAAGTATCATAATTAGTTGATCTTTAGTAACAAATACTGTTTTAAATAAATAAATTGAAATGAGCAATGCTCAGAAGATATCTCAGTTATTTCATTTTATTCTTAGCAACTAAAACATTTAATCCATCTTCCATCTCAGGTGTGCTATTCTTTATTCATTATTCCTTACTCATTGCTGTCTAAAAGTTGTATTATAAAAAAGGATAGACTTAGAGTAACAGTGTAACAAGAAAGGTATTGGCTCCACCATTTTACTTTCTTCAGACGTGCCAGTCTAGTTTGTAAAGTATGAACTTGTACCTAAACTATTCTGACTGACCTTTTCTCCTAGGCTTCTAAGTTCTTCAGGCTGGTGTCCTATAAAATTAATAATAATAAATTCTTTCCTATACCTATTTACCACCTTGATTCTATGAGACTGAAATTTCCTAGAAAACTTAGATTCCACAGGAAGCACACACGACAATTACTTTGAAGGTTTTGTGACTTCCTCGGAGGATGGAAAGGGTCTGGTTTATTAACCAAAATCCAACAGTGTAATAGCAATGCTGTTTGGTAGCCTCTGGCATTGGATACTGAATCAGTTCGAGAGGAGCACAAGACCCAAAATTTAACAAAAGCTCTTTTGCATGCAGATTAACATAGTCTTCATCTGTATACTTATTTTTCCCATAAGAGAGAGATGGGGCATAGGGATTATGGGTCTCAAATCTGGAAAAAAAAATGATAATCAGAAATATTTTAAGGAGACTATGCATTGGAATACCATTGTAAGTCTTAAAATAACATGCTTTCATTCTTTAGCTTCTTAGCTAAAACTAGCTCTGGTAACATCCTTCTGGGCAGCAGTTTTCTCTTTGTATAGAAAGTTGTTCTGTGGTTAAACCTGTGTTATTCAGAATGGCTGCATTAAAATGCATCTCCTTGCTTTGTGATCACGATAGTAAGACATTGTACATTTCTATGAGGTATGAGGAATACCTTATTTTATTTAACCTTTACTGTCCCTGATATTGATTTAGAGTGAGTTCAGACTGTGGAGGGCTATTTGGCCTGATTATTCAAAAAATACTTTTTAGGGAACCTCCTTATATTTTCTCTTGTACTGTTCCTTTTTCTTCCCTCTACTTTTATAACCCAATTTTTTTTTTCATCCTTTTTCTCACAGCCATCTTGGTTATTCACTGGGAATTATCATTGATTATTCACTGGGAATTATTCTATTTGGTTTTTTCCTCACTCATCTTTCATATGTTTTATTTCAGGAGAGGATTTACAGTAGCTGAAATTGAGCCATTTGGGATCTTCCAGTTTTCACCTAACTCGAGATATGTTTCAGTTGAAGAAGGTGTTCAGACAGTCACACTACATATCCAAAAACTGTTTGGATTTCAAAGTAATTTCACTAAGTTAATATATCAGACCACTCCAGGAAGTGCCAAACCACTAGAAGACTTTAGACCCATCTATAATGGAGAACGTATGTTTGCACAGTTTCAGACAGATGCTCTAATAGAAATACCAATAATTGATGACACTGTTTCTGAAATGGAGGAATTATTTTTTGTAAATTTGACTGCTGTGGAAGCTTTGGGTGTTTGGCCCTTGAATGCCAACTGTAGTCCACGGCTGAATCCAGCTTTCAGTGTTGCAACAATTAATATCCTGGCAAATGATATTGTTCATGGAATACTCAGTTTGGGGCCAGAGTTTGTTTATATTGAAGAAGATGCAAAAAACAGTACCCCCAACATGGCAATACTTCATGTTAAAAGGACCCAAGGTTTTGATGGTGATATTTCAGTAACAGTTAAAACCTTTGGTGGAATAAGTGCACAGAGTGGGATAGATTTGTATCCTTTTGAAAATGCTTATGGAAAATCAGACTTTACATGGGCAATGGAAGGAGAAGATTTTGAGGAACAGTCAGTTTCTCTGACTTTGCTGGATGGAGAAAGCAAAGTGTCCATCAAAATTTTTGATGATGATGAGCCTGAAGGACAGGAATTGTTCTATGTTTTCCTCTCAGATCCTGAATGTGGAGCTCAGATTGTGGAAGGAAAGGATGATTATGGATTTGCTTCTTTTGCAACAGTAATTATTGCAGGTAGCTGGGGTTTTTTTTGGTTTTTTGTTTTTTTTTTTTGTTTTCCCCTCTCACCAGAAAATAGTTAAGTCTGAATTAGTTGACAGTAAACAACTTTAATTTTATTTGTATTTTTCATGTAAATATTGGGATTTCTTATTGGGGAATAATCAGAGTATTTGATTCTCAAATCTGAGTACCTTGACTAATGCTTCTGCAGCAAACCCCACCATACCTCACTTAGCAAGGTTGTTCAAAGTACACTTTGTTTGTACTCCCCCTGTATATGCTGCTCATGTCCATTTTTGTCCTGTTTTACTTGATGAAGAGAAAGGCTAAGCTTGAACTATTTTCCTTCATGTGTAGTGGACTTGTCTTTTTGTAGTTTCCCTTAACTTGTGAATATCGATCAGATTTTTTTCATTTTCTGTCTTTCCATTGAACATGAAATATGTTTGAAGATAATGTAATTTTTTTAAAACAAGTTGGGAGTAAGAACACTCTAGTAGGTTCAGGGTTTTGTTTTAAATCAAGCAACTCATATGAGAGGTCCGGCTGGACGTTGTGTATAAGCAGACACTTTGAGCAATTCAGGATAGATTTTGGGAATCATATTCTGATCTTGGCTGAGTATGCAACAAATGGAATTACATATACAAGAACAGTTTAAAATGTACGTTCCACTGATAGGCACAGTCATTAGAGTTCAGCATGCAAATAATCCAGTGCCAGCAGATGCAGGTTAGCTGAAGAGATACATATGTCAGTACAGGCTGGAATTTGAACTTGTACGAATCCCATAGGAGTGTATTAACATGTGTATTAGCATGGACTTGCAATTGAGGTAAAATGAATACACAAAATAAGATCTGGAGACAACACTGACAAAGAAGAAAGGCCAAAGCATGCAAATATTTGTGCATGCACGGAAGCAAACATGCAGGTGGTTTCTTCTTTGTATATATATTGAAATTTAAACATGCACAGAGTCTGAGATAGATTCTCTTTCCAAATGTAGAGGTAAGCTGGCATAATCTATAAGGAAAAATCAGGATTTAATGGGAGACTGCGAAGGCATTACTCTTCCTGAATGAGTCCTGTGTGGTGTGGTTTGTTTTGTTTTGTTTTGATTATTTTGTGATAGGTTTTATTGCTCTTTATGTTCCTGTGCAAGCAGTGCAGTATTTCCAGCTCCCTAGTTTCATCCACTGAATTAAGGATGCAGGAGAAAACCTGAACTACTATGCTGGGAAAATGAAAATCCTGAAATCAAGGGACACAAAATTCAGTCATTTTGCTGAATCCTGCAGAAGGTGCAAGGTTATCTACATAGGTGCTGCCAGAATTCTCAGCATTATTTATTTTATCAGTTAAAATATTTTGTAGTCGTACCAATATTTGATGTTCTAGATGAATATTGAGAGCAAATTAAGAGCCGCAATGTTAAAAGATTTTGTTTCTATTCTTTGGAAATGTTCCCTGCTGGTATTTTGCAACGTTTCAGATAACTTTTCTCTTTTTTTAAGCAGCTTTCTACATGAAAAAAAAAATACAGTCTAGTCTCAACTTAATTTTCTTGCAAATTACTATCATGGACTATTTCCTGTATAGGAAATGATCTGCAGAATGGCATTTTGGGATTCATTCCAGAAGTGCAAAGCGGCCTTGTTCTTGATGAATATTCAGAAAATAGAGAGGTGCTGCTGATTGTCACAAGGCAACCAAATAGATGCTGACAACAACCAATAAAAGTGCTGTCCCCTTGTGCTGTAATGTGCTGTGTTGAATCAACACAACTGTTAGTGGAAAAGGTTCATCATATAATTTTAATTTTAATTATAATTTAATAAATCTTGCCTTTCAGCTGTTTTAAAAATTACCCAGAATTTGGCATACTTAAGTTGTAAACGTGGATAGGTTTGTCACTGTGCTGTTACTAAACAGAAACAGGAAAAACAAATATTTTCCAACTTATACCATAGTGCAGTAAATGTGAGAGTAACTTCCCTGTTACTTAATGCTAGGTGTTTACTATGCTTAAAGGTGCGAGTAAGTGTAAAATCCTGTTTAATAAGTGTCAGCATTATGTTTGTCTTTCATGCAGATAATTTACTTTTCTAATTAACATGTGTATACTTTGCACATTTATATGTATTTTGAAAAATTATACTGAAGTACTCTAAGTTAATTACAAACTTACAGGGAAGCTTGGCTTTCCAAGCAAATGTTTCCTTTTATATTAAGGAAAGCACTTGGGCACATGTCTCACTTTCAGGCTGCAGTGACTCTTATTTTGCTAATCTCATGTTTTATGAAACAAAAGTTGAAAAGCAAATTGATCTGGGTACTCCAAATTGCTTGATTTTTCTCCCTGCATTACTTTTTTGTAATCCAGTAAGGTTCGAGAGGGAGTAATTTAAGTCAAAAGAAAAAAAAATTCTTCTTAAATCAGTTTCTTCCCTAGTAATAAGTTTTGTATATTAATGAAAAAGATGCATCTCTAGCATGTATATTTCCTAAAGAAAGAGCTATTTCTTGCAGTAATATGTATAGTGTTTTGATTTGCTTGTTAGGGCTTTTGAAGATGTGACGATATTTTGGCGTGTGACCTTTAATGAAACTTCAGTTGTCCTTCTTAATGATGGCATAAACTTGGAGAATGAACTTGTGTCTGTGCTAGGATCCACCACCTGTTTGGCAGGTCAAACACTGTGCAACATCTCTGTTGAAATACAACCTGATAATGTAAGTAATTTTTGTTCGTTTATGTACGGTACTATGATGTTGGATGGCAATACATTGAGATGGAAAATAATCTCTCATCTAGACACACTATGGTAGGATAGAGTTTGAAAATGGTAACGTGACATCTGTTCTTTTGTTTTGGAAAACACTGGCTTTCTTTTTAGGATTGTAAACTCCTCCGTTTTGCTGGCCTCCATTGTGACCAGTAAAAATTCAGGAAGGTGATAAGGGTCAAATTTGCAAGTCTTGGATTTGTACAGAACGGTAAGAAAAATCAGAATGCAGGCACTTCACTGAAGCAATGAAGTGTATATTCATGTAATGGACTCTTGCCTTTCATAGTACATTTATAAATTAATTGAAGTGCTTTTAGTAGGGTTTATGCAAAGCATAATGTAAGACTGTAAGTAATAAAGCCTGTAAATAAGAACATCATATTTGGCAAAAAAAAAAAAATTAGCACTTGTTTACATGCCTAAATCTAGCACAATTATCTATGGAAACTCTACTCAATCATGAAAATAAACATCACTGTCTGCCTACCATTCTGTTGCTGTGCACATCCAGCTTAAGACTAGCAAAATTCAGTGTAGCGGCCATCGTCCACCGAGGCAATTTGGCATTTCTCAGTTGGGTAGGCCTATGCCTAAGTGACTCGAGAGGCCCAACTGCAGTTCAGAAATGAAGACATGATTGAATTAACACAAAGCACAGCATTCACAGTCATTTTCATTCAAAAGGGAAGAGAGGGAAAATTTCTCTTTATGTGCATTCCTAGTAATCAGAATAGTCATTTAAGGAATATAGAATTTATGTCCCCCTTTTTTCAGAGTGAAAAGCTTGAAGCATTCCAGGAAAGTATCCTAACAGCTAGGCTATAGGCAAGGCTTGAGGTCTTGAGAAAGAAAAAGGACAAGAGAAGGATCTCCCCATTTTTCCTACCACGATCCAGAAAGTAATGCAAGATGTTGGAAGTAGTGATTACAAAGTACATTCTCATAACTGAATGGGAAAGCCATTCTCCTGCTTGAGATGATGTTTTTAAATTAGAGTCAATTAATAAAATATATGGACTGTAGTAGGGCATTGACTGCCTTGCCGAGTAAATTGGAATTTTGAACCTGGTTAGTCTAAGTAATGTTATCATTGTTTAATGACAGAAGAAAATGCAGCAGCTGCAGAGACATGCAGTTGAGCCACATAATGAGCATATGCAGTTCTAACAAGTGATAATGGAAAGCTCAAGTTCCCTATGGCATTCCAGTAAATCTGGTCCTGACATGGGTCTGTCAAGATTATTCCGTTTAACGAATTACTTAAGAGCACTTTCCTCAAAATAACCCAATTAAAAATACATGCTTTCTAACCCCCCCAAAATATTTCCTAACTCTTCTTCCAGTTATACATAGTTAATACATTATTGTATTAATAACAAATACCTTCTGAAATTATGAGGTAATAGATGCACTCAAATGTTTTACTTTTTTTATGGTATGGAATGTTCTAGATTTTGAAGGTTTTGACTTAGTTGGCTGTACTGATTTAGCTAAAAGTTGAAGCCTGTTTTCCTAAGAATTGCGGTATGGTTTCCAAAAATCCAGAACTGAAACAAAAAGCTATAGTTACTAATTAAAAAAAAAAAATCTCTGCGATACAAATCTTTTTTTTTTTTTTTTTGCTGTTATGCTATGGTCTTATACAGAACCACTTTTTTTCTTTTTTTCTTCTTTTTGTTGTAAGTTTGCTGCTTTACGAGTACATATAATTGGTACAATTAATATATTTCCAGCTGAATTCTGGAAGTAAGCTCAATGACCAGATATCTATTCTTAAACATAGTAGTGAATAGACTGGTGTTTATATGGTAGGTACAAAATCAAAGATTAGGTCCCATGTCATATTGAACTTTATGACTGCTGACTTATTTTCAATCAACAGTTGAGCTTTAACACTGTAGAATTCTTTGATATGCCAACACTAAAATTCAATCAGTTGTATTTGCAGACTAATAGAAAATTTCTATATATCTTAAATCTTTGAAGATCTGATAGATAATATATGTAGACTTTTGGATTTTAGATTTAGTTAAGCATTCGGACCTTCTGAGTTTTGCTTATATTACTGTAAATAATAAAGTTGCATCTTATTTATTTTTTCAAAACTTTGCATGAGTTCATTACTCAAACTACAGTCAATATTAATTGTAGTTTCAAATTTGCAAACACTTCTGTGCATTTCTTCCCTTGGTATGTGTCTACATGCCTTTTCTGTAAGACAAAAAGAAAGTGAATGAACAAAATTTTCAAAAAATGTACACCTGTGTAACTCCATCACCTGGCAAACTGAGTTTTTAAATTTTTACTCTCATGTCTTATGACAAACATACAGCCACAATATATGTAGTATAGAAATAGCTATTTTGTTTGAATAAAGTGAGATCACATGTGAAAACATATAAGATTTCTCTATTGCGAATGACACAGTCCTGCAAAACTAACCTTTTAGAATACGCTTATTGTGCTTATCAAACATTTCAAGAAGAATGGTATATATTAGTACAAGTAATTCATTGTGCTTACAGAATAACATACAATTTTTTAAAGCTGGGAGTAATGAACCTATCTCATTTACAGGTACCTGAATTTGAAATGCATTTTTTGGTTGAGCTGTATGCAGTAAGTGCAGGAGCTGTGTTGAACAGCAGTGCCAAATTTGCGCTTATAACAGTCCTTGAGAGTGATGCTCCTTATGGTTTAGTGTATTTTGCTGTGGGATCTCGTTTTGCTGTGGCTCATAAGAAGGCTACGTTAATCAGTTTGCAAGTGCTCAGAGACTCTAGTATGTCAACAACCACAATGGTTAGCTACAGCACGCAGGTAAGATTGACACATTATTAGATCGTTTTTTATTCTCTAAAGCAAATGTGACTGCCATTAGCATTTTTTAGGAAACAGTCAAACATTCACTGGACCTATGCAATCTAGCTTCTTCATTTTCCTGTTATTAAAAAGATGTAACTTTCATTGCATTGTCAAGGATGAATTGTTCTTGATGCCTTCAAAGCCTCAAAGACTGCTCAGTCATGGTGTTCTGACACTATTCTGAGATAACTCACCATCAAGATTCAGATACCATCACACGTGTTGTGTTAGATTACAGCTTTATACACAAAGCACATTCAGGAAAAGAGTGTTTTCATCATATTTTATTCCATGTTCTGCAAGTACCAATCTTGAAAATTTTATTGTGATTTACACTCTCATAGGACCAACTGTATTATGTCATCCCTATTCATTTTTGGAATGTGCATAATAGTAGCAGCAGACTGTTCTGTTTGACCTCTAAATGAGTGCTGCATTATTGTTAGCAGATGATGAGCATTCTCCTGTAGTAGAAATGGTACAGCTGCAAAAACCTCCTTCCTTTCTTAAAGTTGCATCTCTAAAATCATGGCATAGGCTGGAAGAATTCCTCTACATTTCTCATTGTGGTGGTATAGTGCTTAGCTTGATTTACACTGAGTATGCTGGATTTTACACCAAGTGGCATCATTCTGAGGGAGTGTTTCATCCTCCTTTTTAATACAAGGCTTTGTATGCTATTACCACACTGCATGTGCATATATTTTAAAGAGACATTGAATAATTTGGTATTTCCAAGGGTTTAATATAGAGTAGCTTGCCAGTGTTTAGGGTAGATCTTGTGTGAAAAGATTTTCATATTCTTTCCAGCCAAGAGGGATGTGGTCATTATCCTTTAGCTGTTAAACACACAAAGAATTGCCACTGTTCAGTGTTTGCTTAGGGTAAAATACAAATAGCAGTTCCTTTGCCATTTTTATTTCATGTAGACTACAACCAACCCTGCTTTGTAAAATTTTAGGTTTTGAGTACTAAAGTATTGCTACATGAGAGAAGAGAGATCATGGCAGGCAGTAGTGGTGAGATGTTTACTGGAAACAGATGTTTATCTCATTCCTACAAAGGGATGTTTTTAAAACATTGTTCTTGTCATTAATACTTTTATGATCACTTATTTCCCTCTTCCCTAATTCTCAGTTGGAAGAGAGAAACAAAAGGAAGCTTCTGCCTGGAATTGGCACAGATAACATGAACGTGCTCTAGAGCAAATATGAACAGATATATCCCATACTGATATGCAATGTTCTCCTGAGAACTCAAAACATGTCTTATTTGTTCCAAAAGTAGCCTTTACTAGTAAAAGCTACAGGGTTCAAAGGTAGTTTAGTATTTCACAAATAAAAATCCTTACTTTAGACAGTAAGAGATGTCCTGAAACTTAGTTGAGAGTTAGTATATAATTTGTACTTGTTAAATAAGTGGATAGTATTCAAAAAAAATCATGCATTTGAATATTAGCCCAGAGCCTTAGTTTCCACTTAAGGAAAGTTTATTATATTGCCAGATATAAAATCAAAGTTATGGCACCTGACAAAAAAGAGAAAAAATGTGAAGAATGAAAAAGTATCTGCAAGCCCTATGGAAGGTAAAAAAATATTGATACTTCACAGGAAAATGAGGCCATATAGCATTGCTAGTTAAGTTCATCTGTCTGCCTTGCATGTGTATTCTATAGTGTTTGCTTTGCGTTTAGTCCTAAAAGGATGGTTCTTGTTCTAACTATTTGTACTGGGACCCAAAATATCCTGAGTTGATATTGGTTTGGGCACAGATTTCAGAACACTTTCCTTGATTTTTGTTTATTTTTCACTTATCTGAAATACTTACTATTCCTTTAGTTGAAGGATTTTGTGCTGCAGATAAACTTATTTTAGTCCCTCTGGAATTTTAGCATCTGTTTTTGAGCAATCATAATTATTATAATGTTACCTAAACTCTTTTGGTTTGCTTTAAGGAACTACAAAAATCTGAACCTATTGGCTGGACCTTCGTATCTCCAGCTATTGCAGGACAAGATTTTATCAGATCTGAAGGTTTTTTGACTTTTGAACCTGGACAGAAATGCTTTGCTGGAGGTGACCCTGACTCCAGAGACAGGATCCTTAAACCCATTTCCTAAAGGTTTCCAGATTGTGCTTTCTAATCCCACAGGCGGTGCCAGAGTAGATGATGCATATGCTGTTGCTAACATCACCATTGTCTCAGATTTGGATTCCTTTCCAGTCTGGGGACTTGTTGATCAACTGCATCAGCCACTCGATGACAGCATTTTAAACAGAGTCCTTCAGAAGTTGAATGTGAAAGTAGCTACAGAAGAGCAACTCACTGCTGTGATGCATATAATAGGTAAGGTAAACCTTTTGGGGCTCCTTCTTGAATGACCAATGACTTTTAGAAGGATGTAATAACACTTATATCTGTGGTAAGATCAAGATTAGAATCCACAGCAGTGACCCTGGGACACAGGCTGCAAATATAAAAAATAGAAATTGTGAAATCCCACAACTGAGGAAGAATGTCAGCCACTAGGTTACGATGGTAACAGAAAATTAAAAATCAAGTAGAAGGGTTGAAAAGAGCAATCAGTATTAATTTTGCAAATGTACCTATAGCACAATGTTTTCTGCTGTTTCAAGTTCTTTTGAGCCATACTTGCAGAGAGCTATTTGTGGTTCCCAGTCCATGTCTATTTTGATCTTAGCCCCGACACAGAATATTGAGGCCCAAGGTTTTCTCAAGTCTTCGACAGTTGGCTGCAGTCACCGCACAGCAAACTGCTCTAACCAGGAATGCAACTTTATCCCTGCAGTCCATTTGTTACTGGTTGTTGCTACTTTGAAATGGAAAAATAATGTCAGAAATTCTCAGAAGGATTCAATAATCCTTGATTTATGAATGAATGAAAAATACCACATAGTTTCTTTAATAATGAAATCCCTATTAGTAAGCATATCTTTAGGTAGTTTTGATAATTTGTGCGTTCGTCTTGGCAGTAGTTATTAGAAGGTGGGAAAATGTCTGAAACTTTCAAAATTGAAGTTCAGCTAAAACTAGAAATGTTACCAGAATCTTCAACATGAGGAAAATTTTTAAGAAGCCTTCTTAATATATTAAAAAATATATGATCATATATTAAAATTAATGACATTATTTTTAAAATGGAAAATAGCAAAATAATAAAATAGTTCACTCAGTGGTGTATGGGAATCAAATAATAATTTTCTAGTTGGTTCTGTGCATAAAATGCTGTTTCACTTAATTTCTTCATATTAGGTAACAAACAGATGTAGGTGAAAAGTGGCTGCTTACTGATAAAAGTAGAAGTCTCTTCTACAAGATACTTTGTGCTCTGGCTAGCCCTAAATGCAAAGATACACGAGGGTATAGTCTGCTTGCTAAGGTGACTGAGAAATTTGCTTTTTCCCTGTTGACTGGGATAACGTGTGGATCACCAGGGGAAAAGTAAGTAAACTTGAATTCATAGTATGTTGTGGGAATATATGGCAAAATTCGGAATTAGTAATAATTCCAGTGATTTTTTTTTTAAAGGGACTTGCCTATCATTTAATATGTTGCATATATGAAAATGCGTTGCATTCTATGGTAATCTTACAAAGCACTGTAAAGGCACGATGAGCTGATGTCTGGTGTGCTGATATGGGGTAGGTATAGAGTAAGAGTCAGGAAATTTTAGTCTTATTCTTTCACCTTTAGCTCAAATATTGTGTGGAAAATGATGTCTGAATTTTACTGTAAAAAAATAAAATGCAACTATGTTCTAAGGCTTATGTCAGAATAGATAAGTCAAAATTGCTACTGGCATTCTTAATTCTGGCATTCTCCAATTACTTGGCTTTGTATTCTTGGCTTTGCTCAATACATTTTGCTCACAGTATTTTTTTTTTTACACATATCTCTAAATTGCTAGCTTTATCCACAAGTGTATAGCACCTGTGGTCAAGCTAATAGACAGGGAAAACAATTGACTATCAAAATAGATGACTATCTTTCATAAGAGACTCTTAAATAGCACATTTCTCCCACTGTGTTGTTAGTTTAGATATCATTTCTTTCAACTGGTCAGATTATGTCAATCTGTCACTGACATAAGCTCTTCAAAAGGGAGAGGAAGCAAAATTTATCTGAAGACTCTCATTTTTTATAGTCACTCAATGATAGCATACACTTAGTGTCTAACTAAAACATGCTTTAATATGTCATCCATAGTATACCCTTTCCAAATCAATTCAGCAGTACTGAAACCAAATAGAACATGAATGTTTTAGGTTAAAAATACCAAATACCGATATGAAATGTTCTCCCTAGTGGGATATGTAATTCTGCAGGGTAAATGACAGACTACTAAAAAAGTCAGACAGCCTCATTTTTGTTGCAAAAGTTTTTTTAAAAAAAGTAGTCACAGACATTTTTACTGAAAAAAAATCATCTTTATTATATATTCATAAAATTTTAATCATTAGTCAAAACGGTGCTAATTCATTTAAATATGCTTAAATTTTGATGTCTGTACCTAAGAGATATCAAAAATACCACTTTTACATGATATTTTAGAAAACTTGGCATTTCCAGGCTAGAACAACAGCTTTAAAGCTTGCTTATCATTTGAATTGCACAAGTACATTTCCTCCAATGTTTGCTAGATGTATGTAATTTGTTTTGGCGGTCTGTAAATCTTCTGATGTTGCTTCCCCCACCCCTCGCCTTGTAAAAAGGAGATAGCACATTCAGACTTTTTTCTCTTGAACTTGCTTTCTTTTTCTTTTAATCATTTGCACCAGGATAAAAGACAACTTTGTCGTCGTGGTCTTGTTGTTGTAGCTGGTTAGTGGATACTGCAAAGTGATTGATGACACATCAGACTATGTGGAATGCTCTTGTTCTCACATATCCATTTATGCAGTTTATGCCAAGATAGACAATTTGTCATCATACAATGAAGCTTTTTTCTCTTCTGGATTCATCTGCATTTCAGGTCAGTCGATACAAGATAATTTTTTTCATTAAAAAGAGCTTATGTTCAGTAAGATTGATTGTTAGCAATTGATGACAATCTTTTTAATTGGAACAGTACTAACTTCATCTTAGCAACAAGGAGTTGCACTTTGGTTGAAAAAGTTTCCCACTGCAAAAAGAAGTCCTGCAATTAAATGTTTTGTTTGTTTTTTTGTGATGTTTACTTGAAGCACGCAAAAGAGAAATGCATCAATTCATTTTTGGAGAGAACTATAAAATCCTAAATCCACCCGTGTCTCTAGCAGAAATATAGTCCTCCTCATCAACTAATCTTTTAGGCATTGTTTTTGCAATATTTTAAGATAAACATGTTTTGCATTGCACTATGAACTCTGAATCCTATTTAATTCTTAAAACAGATTTTAATAGCTAGTTATGAGTGAATTAAGGGAAACGTTTTCATGTAGGTTCATCCCTTTACAGATCTGTTTTAGTAGGGGTTAAACATTGTCTTTGTTATCTGGCATAGTATACGGTTTAAATTTCCCCCCTTTTTTTTTTATTCTCATGTAGGTTTCACTTTGGCTATTATCTCCCACCTTTTCTGTACCAGATGTGCAATGTTTGCAGCTAAACTTCTCACACACATGATGGTTGCTTGCTTGGGTACTCAGGTAAGGAGGAAAAAAAAAAGCTGCCATTTAATTTTTTTATATATCTATATATGAGAAAGTATATTATCTACCAATGTTTGGAGAGTATACATATAATTGGATAATTATCTCACCATTAAATGTTTTGGATTTTTGCTGATTAACTGATTACTGGAGTATGACAGGAATAACTTAAGAGATTTTATTTAGCTTGAGAACTTATTACATAAAAATCAGTGCTTTTTAATTTCTAAATGTAAAAGGAAAATGTTAGTACTTAGCTTTTTTATCAGGCATGTTGAAGCAATAGTAGACATTGGGTTCATAACTAATAAATCTCACCCCATTCTACAGCATGAAGGAAGCTGCTGTATTCTTATGTTACATTTAGGGTTACATACATAGACATGAAGAAAGAAGGTTGAAAAATTCCATGCTTTAAGATCACAACATTCAGGAAGGTTTCAATGAATAATTAAAGTATCTCTCAAATAATGATGTTAGAGAGAAAATATTCTATTATAAATTTTGCTTTATAAAAGAACTAGCACTATCTGTTTTGGCATGCACACTTATGTTTTTACCAGAAAAATAATCTATAAGATTTTCAGATGAGTTGCTTTTAGATATATACTTGAGTAAGTACTTTTTCTCCTACATCTGCACTGGATCTTTGTTTATTTTGCAGGTTTTTTTTCTTCCATCTCTACTTGTGCACTATGTATTATTATCTGTTGGTGGCAGTCAAGGCTTTTCAACACATCGCTGAGAAACTTGCTTTTCCAGGACTGTGTCTACTTTGTGGTTGTATGCAGCAATTCATAGACTCTGATAATGATGGTGAATGGTGATTCTCAAAATCTTACCTTCCTTTTGTTCTTCTGTTCTTCTTCTAGTAATAATGGAGAATTTGTAAAGTATTCAGGAATAGACTTTGGTAAATTTAGTGTACCCAGTTTTAGTAAATCTCATTGAAAAGACATAAAAGGCTAGAGCTTTCTAAACATTTTTCTTTCTGATATTTACTCAAAGTATCTTGATCTCCAAAAGACATTATTTCTTGAACCTTTAGCTTGTCCTAGTGTTTTTGTCTGTTTCAACAGCATGCTTTTTTATTCAGCTTCATACAGCGATCACCTAAAAGGCAAAAGGAAAAAAAAAATGAGAGGCTGAGATTTGGGGAATAGAGTAGATGCTGTTGGATTTATTTATTGGACAAAGTAACTTAGAATATTGAGCTTATTTCACAAGGCCTTAATACATTCATTCTATTCAATAATATGCTCCTTTAAAACAAACAAACAACAACAAAACCAATAAAGTAGCATCTTTTATTAGGTGTTATTGCTTA
>NW_010583638.1:86374-96599 GCF_000705375.1 Tinamus guttatus
TCCCTCTGGATGGCAGTGCAGCCCTCTGGGGTATCAGCTACTCCTCCCCGTTTGGTATCATCAGCAAACTTGCTGAGGGAGCACTCTGTGCCTTCATCCAGGTCATTGATGAATAAATTGAACAGGACTGGACCAAGGACTGACCCCTGGGGGACCCCACTAGCCACAGGCCTCCAACTAGACTCTGCACCGCTGATCACCACTCTCTGGGCCCTGCCATCCAGCCAGTTCCTAATCCATCTCACTGTCCACTCATCTATCCCACACTTCCGGAGCTTGCCCAGGAGGATGTTGTGAGGGACGGTGTCAAAAGCCTTGGTGAAGTCGAGATAGACGACATCCACCGCTCTCCCCTCGTCTATCCAGCCGGTCATTTCATCATAGAAGGCTATCAGGTTAGTCAGGCAAGATTTTCCCTTGGTGAATCCATGCTGACTACTCTTGAGCACCTTCTTGTCCTCCATGTGCCTGGAGACAACAGCCAGTATGAGCCGTTCCATCACTTTTCCGGGGACGGAGGTGAGGCTGACTGGCCTGTAGTTGCCTGGGTCCTCCTTCTTGCCTTTTTTGAAGACTGGCGTGACATTGGCCTTCTTCCAGTCTTCCGGCACCTCCCCCGTTCTCCAGGATCTTTCAAAGATGATGGAGAGCGGCTTAGCTATGGCATCTGCCAGCTCCCGCAGCACTCTGGGGTGCATCCCATCAGGGCCCATGGATTTGTGGGTATCGAGGTTCCTTAGGTGCTCTCTGACCCAATCTTCCTCTACCCAGGGCAAGTCTTCCTCTCCACCCGCTTCTTCTCTTGCCTCTAGGGCCTGGGGCTCTAAAGGGCTGCCCTTGGTAAACACCGAAGCAAAGAAGGCATTGAGCAACTCTGCTTTTTCTGTGTTATTTGTAACCAAGGTGCCCATCCCGTCCTCCAGCGGACCCACGTTTTCCCTGATCTTCCTTTTGCTGTTAATGTATTTGAAGAATTTTTTTTTGTTATTTTTAACGTCCCTTGCCAGCTTGCCTTCCAGACGTGCCTTAGCTTTCCTTGTCGCATCTCTGCACTCCCTGACTACGTTCCTGTATTTCTCCCAGGGGGTCTGTCCTTTTTTCCACATTCTGTATACCGCTGCCTTCTGCTTGAGCATTGCCACAAGCTCCCGGCTCATCCACGCAGGTCGCCTGCCCCCTCTGCCTCCCTTCCTACACACAGGGATGCACTGTTGCTGGACGTGGAGGAAGTGCCGCTTGAAAACTAACCAGCTCTCTTGGGCCCCCCTTCCTTCTAGAGCACTAGCCCATGGGATTCTACCGAGGAGGTCTCTGAAGAGGCTAAAGTTGGCCCTCCTGAAGTCCATGGTTGCAAGGCTACTTACAGCCCTGCCTCCTCCTCGTTGAATCGTGAACTCCACCAACTCATGGTCACTGCAGCCGAGGCTACCCCCACCTTAACATCTCCTAGTAGGCCCTCCCTATTTGATAGCACGAGGTCCAGTAGCCCACCTCTCCTCGTCGGCTCCTCCACAACCTGCGTCAAAAAGTTATCGTCGACGCTCTGCAGGAACCTCCAGGACTGCTTATGCCTGGCTGTGTTGTCCTCCCAGTTGATGTCGGGGTAGTTGAAGTCCCCCATGAGAACCAGGGCCTGTGACCGTGAGGCAACATCCAGCTGCCTATAGAAGGCCTCATCAACCTCCTCGTCTTGGCCAGGTGGCCTGTAGCAGATACCCACCACAGTGTCTCCCACATTAGCCTGCCCTCTAATCCTTACCCACAAGCTCTCAACTCCCTCATCCTCGACTCCCAGGTTGAGCTCCATGCATTCCAGTTGCTCTCTCACATAAAGAGCAACTCCACCACCTCGCCTTCCCAGCCTGTCCTTCCTAAAGAGCACATAGCCTTCCATGGCAGCGCTCCAGTCGTGCGAGCTATCCCACCACGTCTCTGTGATACCAATAAGATCATTCCAATGAGATCATGACGCTGGGACCGCACACAGATCTCCAGTTCGTCCTGCTTATTCCCCATGCTTCGCGCATTGCTATACAGGCATTTCAGGGAAGCAAGAGAGCCCACAGGTTTCCCAGGAGGGGTGAAAGAGGACCCTCCGTGATCATTTCCCCTCCCTTTCTTTTGTCCACTCATGTTTGCCTGTCAACTGTAACAAAAATATGGATATCTTCTCCTAATCAGCAAATCTTCTATTGTTCATTTCCCTACTAAAGACTTTCCTCAGCCCTGTCTTGTAGGAGAGATTATCAGCAGTTGCTACTACCCTTAAATTCTGTGCCTAGCAGGACCTGTGCACTGCTAATCTGAAGTTCGGTAAACTGATGTAAAGATTAGCTCATCTTTATTAAACAAACAAACAAACAAACAAACAAAAAACTTTCTTGAGACTTAGTGCCTAAAAAAATAATCATGTACAGATATTTAAAATTATACTAACTATTGAATGGTTTTAGTTTTACTCCACTAATACTCCTTCCTTTGTTTCAATTCTGTGCTTCTATGTTCAAGAATAGGTACACTTTTTATTTTTTTAATTTTTGTTTGAATTTTTGGCATTTTATCATGAGTGTGGTTCTTCATATCTTAGAGACAACTAATGTTCCATACACAGTAGATAAACAAATTCTATTCAAAACTTCAGCGGATTATTTCCTGGCTGTAAATGAAGCTAGAATCTGATCATGCCAGATTCACAGGGCAAGTACAACTTTAAGTCATAGGTGTCCATTTTGCATTTGAAAATAATCAAATAAGATGTTCATAAATACTGATTTACCCATGGTTGCAGTTAATTGTGATACGTTTGTGTAAGTTTTAACAGTTTAATCAGCAGGTGAATTTTTTGTTTATTGTTGCATAGAAAGTACAATGATAAAAGTTTGAAAACGACTTTGTGTGGGTTTTTAAGAATCATATAAAGAGCTCATACCTGAATTAATGTCAATGATGCATAAGAGGACCTTACATAAAAAATAATGAAGTATATGTCTAAATCCTGTGCCCTACTCCAACTTTGCACAAAGCAGTTCAAATCCACTGAGATGCTATTTTGATGGGAAGCTTTTCGTTAAAAATACACAGTGTATAATTTTCTGGTCTTTCATTTTTTTCTTAATTAATAGATAGGCACAACTGAAAGCTCATGGACCACCATGCCTGATAGATTTGGCAGTTTTATTCTGGGCTAGGAAGATTTCATTCTTTCATCCCTACTATAGTTTTTCACTTAATTAGCCAAGATAGTAGTGCAACTTCTCAATATTCACAATCAAGACTATTAATTAAGGTCCTATATATTAAACTATAGTTTTCAAATAAGAAATAAAATTTTGAACCTTAAAAGAGGCTCATAGCTGCTGCCATTTGTTACTTCAGAAATATTTTTAAAATATTTGTACTTAAATATTGTACTTGTTTAAATTGTACTTGACTGTAATCTTTGATCTAGATAGAGTACTTGAATTAGAAACAGTAATATCAACATTTTCAAAAGATCACAGGTGATAAGACCGAGCTTTGCAACAAAAGCTCTCCTCACATTTAAAAATTATCTGCAACTGATGCAGATCCTTGCCCTCTCTTTTACCTTTGAGCAGTGTTTTCTGTAGATGAATGTTTGTTTCTGTGTTCTCAAATCTTCATTTTAAGGATTGCCAAGTCATTAACAAATTGTAATACATAGAGCCCTACCCTTGACCTGGGAAAGGTTAAAGTGATGTTCATTTATTAATCTTTATGTTTTGCATAAATATAAAGATTTTATTGGCACCTATATTTCATGCAGACAATACATAGCATTCATACTTTGCAGCTCATTTCTTTTAACTGAGACCAGACATAATGGCAACTAATCACTTTGGAATAGTTATTAGCTTGTGTGTCTGAATTTCACAGCTTTGTTTTCTAGAAGACTATACTGGATAGTATAGTTTGATAACGTCAAACTAGCTTCTTAAAACCATTTGTAAATGTGGCTTCACTGAAACAGAAATGGAATTGAAGCAAAGCTAGGAAGTTGAATGATTTGATGTTCACTGTATGATGAGTAAGTCTAAAGCGTTAGCTCTTCAGCCACCTTGTGTGTTATAAAAGCCAGTGAATCTATTCACTTTTGCCGCCTTCTACCTATATGAATTTTTGCCTCTCTATTATACTTTTGATTATTTAATGGGATTCTGAATTTAGCTCTGAGGCTTCTGGCATTTCATTTGTAAGCTCTCTCTGTGCCATGTCTGAATGCTTGGTGATACAAAAATGTAAAATTGAAGGGGATCTTGATCTTAATTATATTAATCGGTCATTCCTGGCATACCAAGCAAACGTAAGGCATTGTTATCTTCTCTTTAGAAGCAGAGTGGATATTTTTCTTTCTTTCCTCACAAGCACAAATGACTAATCTCATTGAAATCCAGTGATAGTAGTGATTGCAGCTGACCAGCTTAGCTTGCTCTGGCCAGGAGTGTTAGGGTCACTTGGAATTTACACTAAACCTGAGGAACACTTTCCTTTATTGTTGCCTGAATGATTTTCTTTCAGATATATAACAAACTTTAAGTTCATCCTGATTGAGAAACCCAGAATTTATGCATTGAAGAATAATAAAATGTAATAAGAGATCTTTATCAAGATAACTGTTCACAGTTCTCGGAGTTTTTAAGATTATGCCGCATCATGTGACACTTCCACATGCACAGGGCTGTGCTAATTTTCACAGCACTTGCTAATGTTTCAGGGTGTTAGGTTTACTTTTCATCTTTATCCTGAGATCATTCACTTCTGGAGGCTGAGACCCAGTGAATATTGCTTTGTAGCTCAAAGCAGACTGCCCAAAGAGATATACCGTTATTTCCTTCAGCCTTTCACAATAGAAGTGTATTTAAAAGTTTCACTACAGGATCTGCTGAGATGCGCAGCTACTGGAAGTGAGCCTGATTGATAAATGTCGGATTCCAGTGGACACTTTATCAAAGGAAAAAGGTACAGTTGACTTTTGTAACGTCTGAAATTCCTGGTGCATTTTTACTTTCAAAATGTTTTGATATTCTACAGGATAATGCAATAGGATTTAATGTAATAGGATTTTAAATAGAATTTAGCATATAATAAGATAGGAACATGTTCTCTTTTCAATATGACCTACCTAATTAAAATTTAAGTATAGTTTAAATGAGTTGAATACATTTTTTAAAACAAATACCAGTTATTGTGAGCTTTTATTTTTCAGTTTTCTAATGCCAGTATAATTAGTTCATAGGTCACTTGTTGCTTCATTAATTTATATAGTTTTACATTACTTGTGATCCTTATAATATGCTAAATGCTATAAAGGTAAATTTGAAGGCAAGATTATGTCCAAGGAATTTATAGTATAAAGTATTCACTAGACTTTTAGCTTCAGCAGGCACCTTTTCTGCTTGAAGCTTCCATTGAATGCTAGAATATTAGCCTTTAAGGAATATTTAATTTTTTTAAGTTGCTGAGGGTTGTTGATTGAAACATGTAGTGGACGACTTAATTTGGAAGTCATCGTTTGCCGTGAATGGTGGAAGTGCAAGGGCTGTATCTTCACTTAGCACTTTCATGTTCCTCCACAATTTAGTCTTAAATTGGCCACAATAAGTTAGTGATGTCCTAATATGCACTGAATGATTTTGGATGCTAAATAATCCTAGACAGCTCCATAACTATATGGTATATCACATAACTGGAGTCTAGCACTTGGGGAACACCAGACTACACAAAACTAAGATTTTGTAAAACTTCATTTGACGCCGTTCTCATTTTTGTTCTGCTTTACAGGAAAAGAGATTAAGAAGTTGTAGCTATAGTAGTAGTATATTTTCAATATATTTCAAACTTCATGCTTGCAAAACCTTAAGTATTTTTGTTGTATTTCTTTTATACACAGGAAGCGAAGCATGATTTTTAAATAGGAATTCAGTTCTGTAGAGTAAAAGAAATGAGTTAAATCTCTATAATTTTCCCTTCAGTATTTCTAATCAGGAACAAAGGGTCTGGGATGTGTTTATAACGTGGGCTTGACATTATGCTTTCTAGTATTGTTTTGCACCCGCTTGCCAAGACTTTTCCCTAAGCAACATATTCATTTTCATCATATCAAAGAAACAAATTCATGAGGTTAAAAGTGGTCCCTTATTTAAAAAAATACAAATTAATATGCATTAAATCTAGTACATTATTAATTGTCACATACTTACAAATATAGTGGATTTTCTTAGGATAGAATGATACAGATGGATTAAGTATAAATGGTTTGATACCATGGTTGAGTCAGTGCTTCCTGACTGAGATTGGAAGATCTTTGCATAATAGCTGCCTGCAACAGACCATTCAGAAAAATGAAGTATCACATATAAAATTAGTAATGTGTATGAGTCATCTCAGACTGCAAGTCAAGTCCCTGTTTTTTTTGTTGTTTTTTTTTTGTTTTTTTTTCCTCTCCTCTGTCCCATTGAGTCTTTCCCCCCACATATGGAGCCAAATTGTTATGAGCATCAATCCAGCTGTGCGCTCAGTGCAGTAGTGTATTTGCCCTCTGGTTGTTAGTATAATAATAGCAATTGCTACACTGTCAGATTATAAAGAATTTCTAGAACTAATTTTGTTGTGAAATTCTATATTTAGTTTGGAATTATGGGGCTGCTAAGAACTTCAGTACTTTTAAATCCAGTAATAATATGCTGTAGGCAGTGCAATTTCTGGATGTTTTTATTAATGACATATTTAAGAAATTTAATTCCAATCTTAATTCTGCTACTAAGATCTGATTTGGCAATTTTTAGTCAGACAGTGTAAAATAATGTTTACTCCAACTGACTGTATAATTACAGTAGTAGCCTAACAGGTATGTGCTGCCTCGATTTGCTTGATGTTAAAAATATTTTGTGAATGAGGAATTAATAAGGGAAGTGCTAGATCAGTGGGACGTAAAGATCAAACCCATTTTATCTAAAGCCTGTTTCAGTGTACAGATGTTTGTTGAAAGGAGTTGATAATGAGTTTGGATTGGGTCAATGTGTTTTCTGTTCTATACATGATAGTATTCCCCATATGACTCCTTGAATTGTAAATATTCTAAAACTTCCTTTCTTGAACTATAAAAAGCTTATCCATTATTGCTGGTAAACTATTCTAGATGATACTACAGAGCTTGGTTGGACTGCATGGAATTTTTCACGTTCTTTTCCAGATAAAGTTTTTTTTCTTTGATCAAAACCTGCATGGTCAGAGAAATGCTAGGAGAATGTACTACTTGTAGTAGACATATATGGTGTAGGTTAAAGAGTAAGTGCTCTCATAATTTGGCCCTCCATTTTTATTGGATATTTGGCAAGTTTGAAAGTGGATTAAAAATGAGGAAAAAGTTGTGCAGATTTGCTTTATTATTTGAGAATTTCTTTATCCATTGTTTTCACAACTGATTTCTCCATGCTCAAAGAGGCTGAGGTTTCTTCTTCCTCCCTAAGCCCAAGGCAAGAGCCTATTTTTTGTTTATTTTTATTTTTATTTTTTTTTCCCGGTGCTTCTGTACAACATGATGAAACCACTGACTCTGTATGGTTTTCTTACCTTTCTGTGGTTTTGCTGATCTTTTTCCAGTAAGAAATCTGCCCACTGAAAATTCTTCTATCGTATACTCCTTAGGTCCAGTACTGTAACATTTGGGATGATTTAAGCAGAGCTATATAGTATCTGTCATGATATAAATTCACCAGTCATTAATATATGCCCAGTTGATTCCTGTATCTTCTATCATAGAACAGAATCACAGAACAATGGTGATTAGAGTGAACCTCTGGAGTCTACCTCCCTCCTCAAAGCTCCCAGGGCAAATGAGGGAATCTACAGAGCAGTGTTTCATTTTTTTCTGTTCAAACAAGTAAATACTGAAAGTGACTAATTTTAGGTGTGCTTGTGATGTTTATGGATGGAAATGAGGCTCATTTGAAGTTCAGAGTGGTATTCAGAGAATTCTTTCTTGGACTCACAGTGTCTCAAGTTGTCAAAAGCTTCCCACTGAAATGAATAAAATTTAAAAAGCACTTCAAATACTTCTGATAATTTGATCATTTATTTTTCCAAATGCTGTATTTAGTGATTACACTTGGTAGTGTGAATTAACCCTGCAGGTTATAGGGCTGCCTCAGACTTTTAGAAAGCGTACCTATTTGGTTAATCTCAAATGTTTCAATATAGATATTACATTGTATGATATATCATTCTGAGCAATATGGAGAGAAGATACAACCTGAATTATTTTAACTTCTGAGATAAGCATTTCTAACTTTAAAATTTCATGTAACATAAAAACATACATAGTTACTAAATGCTTTAACTTTTTCATATTGCTTACTAAGTTGTTTTCAACAGGATCATGCTCCCTCTTTTTGACCTAAGATTTTTGATATGTTTTTTTCACGTGGCACTGCATTAAAAGGTGACGTAGAGGGAGCCTCCCCATCCAGACTAGCCCATAGCCTGTTAGTTAGGTCATGAGATGAAATGAACCAGGCTGGGAACAGGGCATACTGAAACATTTCATGTTAGGGTGTGTAATTTATCCAGGACCATATCTCCAAACTAATGTTTCACTCTATAGAAACTGTCAATAGTACTCAAAAATTCACACTTGGACGAATGCTCTAATGCTCCTAATTTAAGAGAGTTTAAAAGTTACACTGTAACACCACCTCTTTTCAGTTGTGACAGATTCACTGAACTAGGGGGAGGAATGGTTCTCTATCTACAGGGTCTGTATTTACTTGTGCAGTCCGAGTCAACTGGCACCATGAATTTTATCAACAGAAAGGAGAAAAATGAAGGACCTTCTCAGCCAGTTCAGAACTACTCTTCCATGGTCACTGTTCTTACAGAGGACTGTAACTGAACCCCAACAGATTAAAAAAAATTCATTTCAGAGCTGATGTGTGAATAGAAAAGAGAAAAATAAGTTACAACGGTAGTTCTAGACTATTAACATCTTTGGCTTTGTCCTTTCCTCATAGTTAAAGCTTATTTGATAAAGGCAAGGAATGCAGCAATGTTGACAAAGCCTCTCTAACAAAACCAGTCCTCAATATAGAAAGGGAGATAAGTGGAGAACTGGCACATGTTTTGTCTATGGCAAACATGGATGAAATATTAGCTCGTGGGGCAACAGTTTGAATAAATAGCTGCTGGTATGCTAAGTCCTAGTGATGTTGGCTGATGAATACTGCTTGAGGTTTAAGGTGTGGCAGTGTTTCTTTACAGACTCATGGGCATACACACAGCAATTCTTATTACATCTCATTTACAGAAAATGGCACACCTGTTTTTTTTTTTTTCTTCTAAAAAAGAAACCAATCACAAGAAGACAGGATGGGAGACATCAAGTACGAGGCATATATGTTTGAAGTTCATGAAAAAAATAACCAGGGTCAAAATCAGATCTTTCCTTTTTTCAGCAGCACACAGAACGAAGGGGAAAAAAAAAAAAAAAAAGGAGAGAGAGAGAGAGAGAGAGAAGGCAATGAAAGATCAAACATAAAAGACACATGTTTGTAGGTTCCTCTTCAAATCAGACCCCCAGCACAATCAGCACACTATAGATAATGATTTTTTTTTTTGAGTTCTCTGTAACTACCATGGTAAAAGCATATTATTTTGGTAGGTTAACACAATATGCTACAATATAGTAAAAAAAACTCCACAGGTTTATCTGCTTCTAATTTTACCTCTAAGCTGCAAACTCATCTCCTGTACACTTCACCTACGGAACCTCTCCCAATCTCTTTATATGCTAGTAGCAATTCATTTGAGAAGAATGATACATAAAAATGCACTTAAAATTCTCTGGCAGAATTAGCAACTGATAATATGCTAAGTGTCAAGCAAACACTGGAGAGGTAGTTTCTTTGAGATCTGTGGGTCACAAACACTCTTTAAAAAGGCAGACTTTTATGTAGAATTTACAAATGTTTTCTTTTTTGCCATGAAAGGAAAAAGAAAAAAAAAGAAAAGATAAAAATAATCCACGTTCCAAATTAGGTCAGAAGTGAATATCATTTGAAGTGTTTCAGAGAACAAAGGTGGATAAGCACGAGAAACCATCAACAGAAAATTGAACAGCCCAGTGATTCACTGTCACTAGAGAAGTGGAAGAGCCAGATTTAAGATGTTCTCCTTTTTCCTAGGGCAGGTGTTGGGGCCTTAGTAAGAATAT
>NW_010583639.1:8138-18261 GCF_000705375.1 Tinamus guttatus
CCCACGGCTCCAGCAGCCTCCGACGAGGGCCCCAGGCCCGGGCCAGGAGACAGGGCAGAGGCAGCAGATAGGAGACAGTGCTGCAGTTTAGGAATCCTTCACCAGCTCCAGCGCAGCAGATTCTCTTATCCAAGCAGATACCTGTGCTTCATCTTCACGTGTCCCCTAACCTTCATGCCAAAAAACCCTCCCCTATCCAAACCAGTCAGTGCCAAAACAAAGACGCAGCAAGATTCTTTTCCTGAAAGATTTAATGCAAGTCCTTTTTTATTTTCTAGGTAACGTGGGGATTAGGAAAGAGAAAGGGCACAAACCTTTCCTAATGTTTATTCTCAAGAGCTCCACGCGGCGCCAAATTCGGTCTGTGGTAAAAGATTCAGTAGGTCATAGATGAGCAATGTCGCAACAATTAATTTATCCAATGCTTAGAACAAACCATAGGGCAGAGCCCTGCGTCACAGGTCCTCTTGGGAGTCATCCGAGTCACCCAAGTCTGAGTGCGTAAGAGATGGAGGGTGAGGGGTAGAGAGAAAGAAATCATTGCTCTGGCTGTTTCACCTCCCTTCCCACTTGTGGGCAACGTTCCTGGCGCAGCAAGGCAAAGGCTGAGCAGGAACAGAGCAAACGCAGCTGAGCCCTGCACACGTGCTGCAGCGCGTGCCATGCCCCAGGCCATGCCCCAGGCCATGTTGTGCCCCATGCATCTCCTCCTCTCCCTGCAACCCTGTTCCCCCAAGGGCGCTCCTGGAGGTAGCCCTGGCCCACAGCGGTAGGAGGCACAGGGACGTCCTGGACATCCCGCGCTGACGCTCCATGACTGCTTCCACCCATATCTGACCTGTGACTCCAGTTCATCAGTTGAACACACGGGCTGGAGCCCTTTGCTTGGGCCGCCGTTTTGCCAAGGTGCAGTAAGTTACCATTCCCGTCGGTGCCTGGGCACCCTGCCAAAGCCAAATGTGCTCCCAGCACGGAGATGAGGATCCTCCCCAAGAGCCAGCACCTCGGCTCGCTAACCGCCCCGCTCACGCTGCAGCTGGACAGTAGCGACGGGACCCATGTCACCTAACCAGATACCTGCATGTGCAAATGCTTATTACTCAATTAGCTCTCTAAAAGCCTCTTAAAATCAGCTGGTTTTTTTGGGTGGGGGGAAGGGGGGCCAGGGTGGTTGGGTGGTTGGTTTTCTTTTCTTCTGCGGTGGAAAACAGGTCAGCTCAAAGTAGACCTATCTCCAGACCAGGGTTTATAGTTCCTTGGTTAAAACCTTTAAGCCAACTAAAGGAGGAGAGTGTCTCTCAACTGAGAACCTGCTGCTGTTACAAATGATTATTTGCTGTAGCAGGGAACTGTCTCACAGCAGGAGCTCAGAGACAGTTACCAGGGAGCACAGTCATCTGCATTCCCTTTAGAGAATCAGAAAGTAACTTTAGGTGTGTTAAGTCCCTCTGCACTACAGGGAAGGTAAATCCTATATGATTTATCCTAATACTAAAAATAAGTGTTTTTTAACATATGATTTGAAACCCCCCTGGAGGTCAGAGCAACTGCTTCTGAAGAGTGAAGAAACATTAAACCAATCCAACCAAGGTGGGAAGCAAAAAAGAGCAAGAAAAAAAAAAAAAAAAAAGATTGAGAAAATTCCCCATTTGCAGTTTTCAGACTCTGCAAATTTAAAGAAAAATGTGCATGCCCCAGGGTGACAGCATGGAAGCTTCTTAATTAACCCGTTACCTGCATGTTTTCAGGCAGGCCTATTAACTTGAGCAGAATTTTTTTTTTTTTTTTTTTTGCTACTTCTCTCTTGTAATCCTCTCCTTGCACACAATAGTTATTTTGACTGATGTATCGGGCTAAGTCCACATTTCGGCGGCAACTGCTCCTCCCGTCGCTCTGGCGCAGCCCCCTTAGGCCAGTGCGCAGACGAACCCCCGTGTGGCTGCCGCTGCAGGGCGGCGTTTCGGGCCCCACGGGGAGTTACCAGGAGGACTCGCACACCGCCAAGTCACCGCTCCTGCTGCCCGAACCCCGGGAGCCTGTGGAGCTGCGGTTCCCAAAGTTACCTTTATTTCTAAACCCAGCAAATTGGATTTGGAGACCTCATGGCCTTGGGAAGGTGGGATTTCACAAGGAAGCCCAACCCACCCCCCAGCACAGGGTTCTGTTTCAGTGCAGGATGGGGCTTTAACGCCCGGGAATTTTCCCCACAGCAACCTGGCCCTGGCGCCCCAGACTTTGCGCTCTCACCCAGGAGACACAGAGGCAGCGTCTGCTGGGCGAGTAGCTGTGGGCAGGTTGTCTCCGAACACAGAGGGGGGTTACTCTCCTCACCACCTTCTTCCCTTCCAAGCTGCCTTTGCACTCTGGGAAAACGCTCATCTAACAATGTAGCAACAGGTTTGGGCATTGCTGTAGCCTGAGGACAACCCACCGCAAAGGAAATGCATGGGAGCTGCAGGCAAGCTCACTATCCCAACCTTTCCTATGTATTCTGCTTTGCAGCAGGAGTGCAAGTAATGCCTAACATACATGTAATCGCAGTTTTAAAATGGTTCACTTTTAAAAGTCTACCAGAAGACTTAAAAAGCACATTTTAAAGCATGTTGTGCACTATGAGAGTGGGCAAGAACGGACTACGAGACACAGTCCCCAAAGAGTTAATGAGAACACGCACAGCCGGTGCTCTCAGCAGATAAATATTTCTCAGCGTGGTGCAACACGTCCGCCCGCAGCTGGGCCCGGCCATGGCTGCCCAGCGCCCTGGGGGCGGGGGCAGCCGGGGGCGCCCTCGGGCGCGCCGCCACAGCCGCTACCCCCGCACAAAAACACCCTGCGCTGCCAGAAGCAAGTTATTTCTGTTGGGAAAAGGGTGAAAACAAATTCAACAAGTGCCTTCTGCATCTGTCTCGCTACTCCGTCACACACACAATTGCACCTTTGAAACGGCCTCTGCACGCAGGCACGTGGACAGCTGGATTTCGACAGCTGAACCTTGCACATAAACACAACCTGTTCTACATGGTCAAAACCGCAGCGGGACGACAGAAAAGCGTCAGGGCACTGCAAGCGAGAGCATGCGCAGAGACACGGACAGCAGCGCTCTGCTTCCAACCTCCCGGCCTGCGCAGCAGCTTCTGCAAACAGCAGCAACGAAGCGTGTTCGAGCACAGGGAAAGGACGTTCCCCGTCCACACGCAGCTCCGCACGCCCGCGCCTGCGGGGCTGTGTTTAAAGCATTGCCACGAGCACACGCTGGTGGTGGCCGCACCGAGGCGGGCTGAGCAAGGGAGATCCGTGTGGAACAGCAGCCGCACCTGGGATCCAGGCCCACGGCACTAACTCATCCCTCACACTGCAAACAAATTCCACATGGAGGACAATCCTAATGGCTCAGACGCAGTCACTTCTCTCTCAATGGCAAGCTCAAAGCTCAAGAACAGATTTTGGGTTTTTCCTTTCATATCGGTTTGGCTTCAGTTTAAAGCAAAGTTTAAGTCCCACCTTTCCTGGCGTGCCCGAGACCAGATCCGATGATCAGAGATGGGACCCTCCCGCCTCCATTTACGAACCATCTTCAACAGAAGAACTGAACTCTACAGTTCAAAAACACAAATTATGTCTCCTCACAGGGTAGGGGAAAAGTGAAGGGAAAAGAATCAAAGCATTATCTTAATTAGACAGCTCATGAACAAGTACATGGACAAAACATTCAGTAATCTAACCACATAGTTAATTTTTCAAACTTTGCAACAGAACTCTGCAATACTTTCTCTTCATCATGAATAGTGCCCTGCTGCTTCAGTATTTCCTAGAAGAGAGCAGGTTACAATTTTGCTTTATATACATTAGAGAATTTTTTTTTCCTTAAACAGAGGATATTTGAATGATTGATAGAAACAGTGGTAGGGATGAGAAAAGCTTAATTCCCGATACAGTTGTTGTGCGATGGCAGCAACCATTCTGACCCCCATTTCTTACTTCTTTCAATATTTCATAGAAGACTGAAAAGCTTAAGTAGAAACTTCCCTACAGATGTGTACCAACTCACCAGCCATCAGAAACACAGTCAAATTTGCTCTTTCAATTTCATGGGCTTGCTGAAATATAAATTTGTTATTTTAATGAAATACTGAACAAATAGCTAAGGAATTAGCTAAGGAAACCTACCATACTAGCAGTTTTTGAAACTAAACATTAAAATCAGATGGATACCTGTGTGCTTAGTTCATTTCCTTCTCTATTGCACATGCAAATGACAAGCACTATCTTTAACTGCTCATATGGATTAGTGATTAAGCAGTTCATACAAGCAGAGACTAAAATCTTTTCCAAACACAGAATGCAATCATGCTTTTTACACTGTTTTTTTTTCTTTCTTTTTTTAAATCCATCATCGTGCCTCAAAACAAGGGATGAACATGACCAACTACTTTTCCAACCCAGACTGCACTGCTTGCCTGATAGGCCCTGTTTCCATTCCAGAAGTACTGAGCAGCTCGTGTTAGCTTTGTGCTGATGCAAACCTCACTAGTGCACACCTGCACTGCCTTATCCACTGCAGAGAGATGAAGGATGATCCCAACAGGCTCTGTCAAGAGCACAGTTTACTGTCATCACCAAGTGATCCAGTTGCCTTACAGCACTTAAGGCCTCAGATCTCACGAGGAATCCCCCTTAGAAAGCTTATAGCTGAAATCAGTTTACACTTTTAGTTGCGCTGCTAATAATGTGCTGATGACAAAATAAAAAAATTACCTAGACCTAAAATGAGATAGTCCTTACATCCAATACCCTTCTCTTTCCATAGATGACGTCACAAGCTTGAGGTGTGCAGGCAGCTTGAGATCCCCCACAGTGGGTGGGTATAAATTTGAAGTGACAAAAGGGCATCTTCTCCATACCTACCAGCACTAGAAAAACGCAACGCAGGGATTCCAGTAAACTCCTGGGAGGACAAAGGCTGCATCCTCCTATTCTGCCTGCATATAAATTGAAATAATCTTCCAGGCAGAAACAAGTAGTAGCTAAGATGAGGAGCAAATCCTGTAAGGAAACAGGCATGAACCAAGGGAATGAGGTAGAAGAGGAGCGAATCATTTCAGAAGTTCAAGATCTACTCTCGTTAGATTGTCCAGGAGCGATCCTCACGAGAAAAACAAGGAGCAGCCTCAGCTCCCTGGATCAGAGGAGAGCACTGCTGGTCCCCAAGCAGGCACCTTCCTGCCTGAGCTCTGGAGACACCTTAAAGGATTATTTCAAAACACCAAAGTAAAGAATTTTAGTAGTCATCTCCCTGCGGCTATCACTTCACAGGATGTAGAACACGTAACCAAAATACAGCTCAATGTTGTAAAACACCTATGAAGAAAGACACCAACTTCTTCATTAAGTTAATGAAGAGTACATGGTTCACAAACTTTTATAAATGCACCAGGGTCACGGCACTCCCGCAGCAAACACGAGTGAATAAACAGCCCAAAGAAGTGGAGGAAAGCGTGACTCACTGGGCTACTAATAAGTCACAGCCTCGTGTCTAGAGCAGCGCTGCAAGTCCTGCACTCCGAGAGGAAAACAGATCTGAAGCGAGCTTGGACAGAAGCACCAGGGAGCTCTTCACGGGCCAGTCCGAAGCACGAGAAGCTTCGCAGCCACCCCCGGCGCAAACCCACCCGAGGGGCGCTCCCCCCGGAGCCAGCCCTGAGCTCGGAGGCAGCGGAGCCGCCGCACGGAGCCGCCCCACGGCGTCACCCGCAGCTCCTCCGAGCAGCGCAGCGAGCGCGGGGCGGCCCTCGGCACCAAGGCACCCTCGTTACAGAAAGCCCGGGGAGACGCAGCCCGGCCACGAGGGGTGTCGCTTATCCTGAACCAGAAACATTTTGAACTGCTTTGGCGCAATGGAAAGTTATGGGGGGAGAAATACAAAGAACGGGATGAAAACAGTTTACACAGCTCTGAGCGGCCTCTCGCCTACAGACCCTTCCAGCAGACTCCACTCCCCTCCCTCCTGCATTTTCTTTTTTCCCCAGCCCCCAACACCTCTAAATTAATCACATTATTAATGTTAAACAAGGTTCTCGCTAGTTTGCCTCTAATGCTGCACACTGGGCTGTGTTTTTTGGAAAAACCTACACTAGGGTAAAACAGGATTTATTTTTTAAACATTTGTTTTAGTCCTGTCTACGTACGTAAATCTGAACTGAGAACCAACCCAAACCATCTTTGACAACATGGCTCACGGCAGTGGCAACAAGGCCTCCATACCAAACACACTCTGCTCCTGCAGCTCTGCCCTGCTTCTGGAACACATTTAGGATGACTTTGGCCACTGAAAAAACATCATCTAATATCAAAATTAAGCTGCTTTCTTTCTGACCTTACTTAGAATAACTTGAGGAAGATGGAAGGAATTTTAAGAAAAAAATTAACTGCTGCAAATACACAGCACAGTGTGGGGCAGCTACACAATTTGCAAATTTACCTGTGGTCAAAGCAGCCGTTACCACACTTTCACTCAAGATAGATAACTGCATTCTTGGAAGATACCTATAAAAATGGGCAGTAATGGGTAGTAATGCTAAGCTCAAACCTACCCCAAACAGGGGGGGCTTTTTTGGCTTCGTTTCCAAATGACCCCTGCACGTTGCTGTGAAAAGAAGGAAGCTCTCAGGTTTAAGTCACCGCAGAGGCCGCGGCGCAGGCCGCGCGCTGCTCCCCATCAGGGCCATCAGCCCTGGCACCGCAGCCCCGGACCCACCGCTTCCCTCCACCCCGCCCCCCCGCCAGGGCCGGGGAGGGCTCCGGGCCCGCGTCAGCGCGGTGCTCAGCTCGCTGCCAGCAGGAACCAGCAGTGACAACGGGGCAGGGGGCTCGGCCGGCTGCTGCCGTTCAGGGTCACGGGCAGCACCGCTGCCGCAGAGCCGACAGCAATGGGCCCCGGTGCCAAAAACGTGGACAATTAACTACACTAACTATGCTTATAAAGAAGAACAGCATTCAAAGTTTGTGTGTTCCTCTTTCTTCTCCTTTCCCCTCCCGCCTCTCTCTGGAGCCACCAATTTGCAGAAAACAAAAGAACCAGAACAACTGCACCCATTTTGTTTTTCCCTCTCCAACCACGACACAATAATTACAGGAGGGGAAAAACAAGAGAGCAACATGTTTCAAACACACGTGAAGTAAAATGAAAGCCCTAACTAAACACTGTGCTAAGGAACATACACAACTTCATCTCAGCTATGTAACTTTATAAGAGGAGATGACAATTTTCTAGTATTTTTTAACTTTGTAAATTGTTAGGAAACAGTGAGTAGCCTTGGTCCACCGGTGCCTAAAGTGTTAATGCAGTTTGCTAATCCATGTGATGAAAGGAACAAGCATTTCCAGAGCTCTTCATAGTTGAATCACCAGTAATTTAAAAGAATAATAAACCTAACAGTAGCTTTCATAAAAAATTAATGAGAAAGAGACCGACAGCACATCTGTTGCTTTTGTTATCTTATTTCTCCTTTCTGGTTCAGTTGTCTTCCCTCATGCCCGTTTTCACCTCTTCTCAGGTTCCTCTATCTTTCTTTTGCTTCTCATGAATCCTTTTTGCTTTCTCTCGAATCCCTTCTTGCTTTCTTGCTGTACTGATTTTTCCTTTGGCAACTATTATTGCTAGTGTGTGACACAGAAACTATTTGGCACCCAGCTACTCCAGAGGCCTTCAGCCTACAACGCTAACTGGTGAAAACAACATCAACATTAAAAACTTTACAGAGAACACGCAGGGAGTTAGCTATAGGAGTATAAAACTCATTTAGCTACTACGGGAAGCATTTGTTATAGCAGAAAATGGTACCAGTATCTCACTGCAACGACTGAGATTTGTAATTCACAACCAGTAAAAAACGAGAGAAATGGAGGAATTCCCAGAGAAAGCCGGGGATCTTCCCCTTGCCCACTGCTACTTTCAAGTTCTGGGCATGCGGGAGGCTCCCAGTTTTCCAGGGAAACAAGACTAAAACACGGTAGGCTGTTTATAACGTCAGGCTACGCATGAGCAAAATATTTGCTTTGATCGCAACTCCAAACAGTTTTCAAGACCTGATGGGCAGAAGAAAAACTACTTCACCCTGCAGTCCAGCACCGTTTCATCCTCTGTGCAGATACAGAAGATTTCAGGGAGCGCTGCTGCGCAAGGCCAGGGCTCGACGTGGTATCAAATACTGGCAGTCCCAGGCTTGCTTGAAGCAGATGGTGAATCATTATAGTACCGGTGGGATGGCCCTCGTTTCACTCCACGTGCCTGCAGGTGAAACAGCCTTTCCCAGACTCGCAGGGACATCTGCTTCGGTAAGGGACCACGGGCACCGTCCAGCGGCCTCAGCCACGCGCCGCCTCCTGCAAAGGCACCCGCCTCACGCCACCTTCTCAGCCGAGACCAGGCCTGGGGTAGGGGGCAGTCCCCGGTAGGGGCTCTTCTTTCAGCGTCACCGGGCTCACACGTTTCTACGAGGCACAAATATTTCTGCAGTAACGAGACCCCTGCTAGCCCTACTATTTAGCCAGGCTGGTAGCCAGTAGCTGTGTGCTTACGCTACCTGAGCTCTTTACCAAGCTTATGACGAGTTTGTTTATGTTACAAAAACAAAATTGGGAAAAAAAAAACAAAAAACCACCCACCCAGATTAAGCAACGTACATGAGGCATCTGAAGCCCTTCCATGAAGAGAAATAAGAGTTCCAGTCAATGTAAGTTTTTGTGACTCCATGTTTCCCTTAGATCAAGTGATAACCCAGAATAAAAAGACACATTAAGAAAACCTCCACTGGAAAAAAGCGGTCACACTCCCAATATCATTTTTAGCTAAATCAAACTACAGTATTACTTTCTAAGGCTGAAGTATTTCATATACGACAGTAAGTTTTTCCTGCTTCCACAACTTCTGTAATATATGTTGAAAATAAACCTCAGAAAAAGAAAGCAAGCAAGCTAGAAAAAAAGCTAAACCAAATTTTGCACTATTTCTGCCCACATTCCAATTGGAAGAGAAAGGAAGCATTTTCCTCACGTGTGTGCAACTAACAAAACCGAAATAGGTGTGTTTCATTGGTAAGTCCCAGGAAGCGACCTACACTTTAAACTAAACGGCCATAGATGCTGAACAAAAGGTCTGGCAAAACTTCCCTACAGAGGCACCAATCCATTTACATCCGGGAGCGCTGCCAAGAGAACAGCTACCAAAAACTTCAGAAGTTTCCCCGACTGGAGAGCCAGCCCCAGCCAAAGTATTTTATGATATGACTTAGTGTGTAACACCATGTTATAACCTTTCCCCCTCAACACCCCCTGCTCCCCCCAAAAAAGAATGCTAAGAAGGGTAAAACAGTTTTGAAAGGTTAAACTTGTTAGAAAGCTGGAGGAGAAAAAAAAATTATTTAAAAAACTTTTCCTGATGAAAACAGCAGTTAACAAAGACATGGAGAACAACAAGACAGTAACTCTTTAAAAGCCACTGCAAGAAATACTCATGCCTGCTCCAAGCTCAGTAAATTTGTTTAGTTTAAGGCACGCCTAGATCGTAGTGATTTTCTTTCATTTTGGGATGAGAATGCTCTAATTTAACATTTGTCTCTTCTAAGCTGGTTTGGAGAGAGGAGAGACATGAGACCACAGTGGAAGCAAGGCAGGGTGTTTGTGCCGGGGCGGCAGGGCGCAAAGCCGCGCTCGGGAGCGAGGCTCCCGCTCAAACGCGCTCTGGGAAAACACCCGAGCGCCTTCTACCACAACAAAAAGCTCCAGTTGTTCAGACAGGAGCAGTCGGCCCCGATCTTTGCGGTGACATTTTCCCTTCCACGGACAATCGGGCCGAGTTCCTGCGATCGAGTTACGGCGCCGCTGCCAAGCCGCCTGCCCGAGGGCTCTGCGCTCGCACACCCGATGCTCACGCAGCCCCTTCGCAGCCGCGTGAGCAACTTTTTCCCCTCATCTTAAGACACGTTTGTGCAAGATGGGCCCGGGCTTACGCAGGCTCCATCACGCTCCAGCTTCGCTGGACGTTACGAAGGGAAGGCCGGGCCCTTGGCCGCCTGCTCGCGCCCTGCAGAGGCAGCCGCGCCCGCGACGGGAAACCCGCGGCCCC
>NW_010583639.1:18595-36520 GCF_000705375.1 Tinamus guttatus
GGGAGCCGCGGGGCCGCGGTCCCGGGGGCCACAGCAGCGACGCGGATGGCCTGGGCACAGCGAGCGGCCACGCAGGGTCCCAACTGCAGGACTGCTCTGAAGAGCCCTTTTGGCGGGAGTTTTCCCACACGTGTAGGAGCTCCCCGGGTGGGTGCTGCACCCCGACCCTTCGCTGTGCCCCATGGCAGCCCTGGCACCCACCTTCCTGAGGGCACCCTGGCAGGGGCTCCCTGCAGCAGCATTCCCAGGCAAATCACAGTAAAGCAGCGAGGAGTGGGATGTAACAGGACCTAGAAGTGTCCCGAGGATATCGCTCATTCTCACAAGCAAAAACCTACCCATGGTGTCCTGGAGAAAAGAGCCTTGTTCCCACTTCAGGTTCATCTTCAGCACCAGGTGAACTCCAAGGACAGCTCAGTACAGAGATACTGCCAAAGCCTCCAGGTAGCTACTGCACTGGCATCAGCCAGTTCACAAGGAGAAAAAAGGAGTTTTTAATTAACTCCAGCAGAGCAAATGCCACTGCTGTCAGCTGCACAGCATTATTTGCTTCAGGTGGTCCGAGGGGACCAGAATGCAGCTGCTATTTGCACAGACCAAAGCAAACCAAGAAACTACAGCTGCCACTTGGAGAAGTAACGAGCTGCTCTCCATCCCAGGGCCCCAACACAGACAACAGCGTTTTCCATTTACGCACAGCCTCCTGAGTCACACCGCACAGGCAGATCCGAGAGGGGTTAGTTAGGCCTCTGCACCCTTGCGAGGTGAGATGCATTTTTCCTCCTGCTTTCCAAGCCATCTCCTCAAGGCAGAGCTTCCGTGACTTCCCTGGCACAGCGCGGGAGGCCGGGGCAGCAGGGAAAAGCTCAGCTCTCCGCTGGGCAATCGGGCCCTCCACACAGATCACCCCAACCTGGTGCCCAGTCAATCTTCTCCCCACATAGGAACAACTCGTCACGGCACCACAAACAAGTAGCAGCCCTGGTGAAGCAGGGAGGGCACCCGCCAAAAGGGAAGTTGCTCTTTTCTTTGTCCACCAACGAAATCTGCACAGACAGAATTCTGTGCCTCAGTGCCTTCGCTTCGACATTCTCAACTGCTGATTTCATCCTTAGACTTCAGTGTGTTTCAGCAATAGCAAAGTACTTCTTACTGTCCCTTACCTAGCAGACAAGCTTTAAACGTCCCCTTAGTGTATACTGAAATAACAACAATAATAGCAATAAAATTAACAGAAATATCTGTGTGGGGGCCTATGGTTACACCAGCAGGCATTATGACAGTGGCAATTTTACAGACTTACCAGTAAAATTTCACCACCACCATATGCAGTGAATCAACAAATCACACAGAAATAAGGACACAAAACAACACAGCGCAAAGAGCAGAGCCCCCTCCCACCACTTGCGCACGTATATTTGTGCTTTAGGGACAGTGATGGGATGTTTCCTACACAGCATCTCAATTCAAACTTCCTGTTAGTGTCTAAGCCAACCACCAAGCTGAGGAATGGTATTTAGAAATATTATGAATAATGCTTTGTATTTATAAATATTTTTATAAGCAGCAGTTACTCAATTATTTATGTTTTTGCTCCCTTTAGGGCTCCATAAAAGTTAAGTGTAAAGCAGCCACCACAGAGATGCATACTAGCATCCAGAGGCTTGGAAAAGCAAGGCATATTGACCAAGACAAGCACACAGTGTCAAGGAGGGGAAAAAAAAATCCCTCAACATTGACTTATAAGAAAAGAGGTCTTACAACACCAGATTGTAAAGTTCTGCTTTAAATTAAACCGTAGGTTATTGTGTGTCCCTGCCTCACATTCAATGTCTCAATTTTGCTTGCTAACTGGCCTTTTTGCCTGATTTTAGAGTGCCTCACTATGGCCTGGCCCTGTAACCTTTCCAGTTATCTCAGCTGCATCCCCAGTTGTCTGGACCAAATGCTCAAAAATTAGCAATGAAAACATGTTATCACTTAGCTTATCTCTAAGCAGTTATTTACACCGAGATTACATTTGCTCTCAATGCGGTTGTCATCACGCAGCAGCAGAGACACCAACAAGCAGCAATTGTAACAGACTGCAGAGGCCTGGGCTGGGGACGGAACACAGACTGTGGTCAAAGCCAATTCAGTGCTAAAAGGTGGTGGAGGGTGGCAGGGATGGTGGCAGTGGAAGGGGAATAAGAGATTTCAAGGGAATGATTTCAGCTCTTCTCTTGAAATAGCAGAAGAAATGAGTCTCCCTGACCACACAGAGTTGTGACAGCAGCTTTATGAACAGTGGCCCCATGCATTTCAGAAAGTTAATGCACAAAAAAAATGAATTTAAAAGAAACACAGCTGTGTGTGACCAGGTGCCCACATAGCTGCTTTTGCAAAAAATGTGGTCACAAGGACAAGTCGGTGTTTGGAATCAGTGCAACCACTTCCTTAGGCTTCATTGACACTGTGATTTAAGAAACAACCATCTTATCACAGCAAGAAGAACAAAATACCCCCATATATCACTGATGCATTACAAGGAGTTCCCAAGGGTTTATATTTTGCCATTTTGTAAGGGATGCACAAAATGAGAAAAAAAAAAGTTTCGATCAGCAAAAATGACCAGGAAAAAAAAAATAAAATAAAGAGTGAACACTGCTGAATGTACCAAACAAAAATTGAGATCTCAAAGGCACTGTAATTCTGTGTGTAGGCACATCTATTGTACTAAAATCCCCTCAAATGTCAAGTTGCACCTGGTTCATCAGTAAGCATATACGGATGAGAGCTTAAGTATATGAATGTGTTAAAGGAAACAGCAAAATAGCAGCTTAGAGGGAGATACTCTACCAGCACTAAAAAGTATCCAAGAAATATGAAGAGAGGCCACCATGCTCAAACTCTGCAAGGGAGAAGTGCTGCCTAATGAGTCCTCCCGAGTTAGCCCACCTTGAGCGGCAGGAGCCACCCTGCAAAACAGGCGCTGTCAGGACACCGAGTGTTCTGAGCGTGCCTTCCAGGGGACTGTGCAACCATCTTCAAGCAGGCTCTCAATCAGAGAGTTACGGGGCTATTGGAGAGAGAAACATACTGACACCTTAGTCTGCAGCATCACTGAAAGCTTCTCACTGCTAGGAAAAAAAATAAAAACTATTTTTAAAACTGATTAAACTGACTCCAGGTCAAGTTCCAGTATTACTGAATTGCTACTGTTTTCCCTGCTCTTACACTGCTGGGTGCTGTTACATTGCGCTCCATTTTCAATGATGGATCAGGCAATCCCCATACTGTCCCATTCTTACACAGTTCACTCCAAAACATCACAGTGACACAGCTCAAAAGGCAGATTTCCTCTTGTTAGTTGTGAAAAAACACTCTATTTGGCAATGCTATGTACAGGAAAAATAAACTTCAAAATATTTGCAGAGAAGCAGCTCAAAATTATCACCTTCACAAAACTACCTTCCATATATACAGAGTTAGAGCAAAAACCCTGCAATCTCCCTGGATGACACTGACATTCAGGTGACAGCCACAATCCATCTCAGAGAGGAAGATGTCTCTTAAGGAGAGAGGTAAACACAAGCAAGTGCAGGTGTGCTGCTGAGGTCAGCGCACCTAGCATTCCGAGTGCTCAAAAGGATGTCTGTAAAGAAGCACATCTTGCACATCAACTCGGAGGATACCTGCTCGTCTGCTGCCTGGGGAGTTCACAGCATAGTGTAGAGAGTGATATGCTGAATTTATACCATTATAGACACTGTTAGCTCCTTCCTAGACATAGCACAGGTGAGAATTTCACCTCAGATTTTACCATTTCTTTTATTTCCTTGCTCTAATTTTGAAGCTCAAAAGGCTGTACACCAGGGAAGTATTAGTGCTATATGCATTAAATACAGAAAGGCTAAAATGAAAGACCCTTTTTCCTTCTCTTCCCCGAATATGCTGGACCTCAGGCTTCACACAGAGAGGCAAAATCTCTAAAACTTGGCTGAGAAATTCTCCCCAGGGATTTTTTAACAAATTCAGAACTACTCTCTACACGTATACAGAACTCTCTCTGTAAGTTTTACAACACGACTACTGTTTTCACAGACTTACATAAATATGGCATGGAAAACAACCCCCTAATTGCAAATTGGCACGAAACTCTAGAGTAAGGAGTAGAAGGAGTAATCAGCACAGGAAAGGAGGGTATCTGCGCGAGCACTGCTATTGGCCATGACTATCTGCACTTGGGTGGGAAAGGCACGGAAGGAAAAGGGGAAGATGCTGGGAGTGAACCTGTTGAGTTTTCCCAGCCCAGTGGAGAGTCTCTGAGGAAATACAGGTTTGTGTCTCTTGGTGTTAGCACTGGCTTCATTTCAGAATGGCAAAGGATTTTATCTGGTAAAGGCACACTGAGATGACAGCACTGAGGCGAAACAATTCATGAAACAAGCATGAAATTTATTTTAGAAGATTTTTCTCCAGGCATGGCTGTAACATATGAAACACACAGCTTACATTATGCAAGATTAAACAGTGGAAACTATTCGTTGTAATTCCTGGCACTTACAGACACAATTTATTGGGTACAACTTCTAAGGAGTAGGACCACAAAGTCCAGAAGTCACAAAATTAACTTGGTTCACACCCCAGGCCCATGCACATTTGCATTCCTCACACAATTCAAAATATGCATACTACATCCTGGTTAATTTTTAGTGTGCAACATCCAGCAAGTCCAGCAAAGATCTGAGCTAGAGCAGGCCAGTAACACCTTCAGTCATGTCAATCATGCCGTAAGTACCTAACTCACCACCTAGAACAGTTCAGATTTATGAAACAGATGAAAAATTTCCAGGTCAGCCTTGCATCAGCAGATGAGACAAGAGGAGGGGCCATTTTACAACTCTGAAGTAAAACCTGTTTGGTCAGGGTGCCTGTAAGGGCATGCGTCAGACGGGCAGAAAGGGCCAGGAAAGACGTTAACAAGGAATTCATCACCTCACCCAGACCCGCCTCTGCACCCAAGGCAGAAGGCTGCATTTCAAGCAGTCTTGAAAGGAACAGCAAAGATCTTGTCTGTGAGCAATCACCAAACCCAACATGCTGCTGATAAAGCATTTACAGCCATTAAAATAAATTAACAGTCCTTTCTCAGTACGTTAAAATAATGTTTGGTGAGTTTCTCGCTTAAACCCAGACATTTCATAGGACAATTGATGACAGTTGTCATGGTGCATACCAAGGAGCTATAGGACAATTGATGACACACAGTTGTCATGGTGCATACCAAGGAGCCCACAGCACTTGTTCCAGTCTGGTCTTGCATACGCAACCTGCTCTTCAGTAGGCACGGCCCTCGGCACTGCGCAGCCAGTAGGAACTTCTCGTTATCTTTTTAATTACCAAAATATTTGCCCAGTTTTCATGCTTTTTCTCACAAATAGTCAACGCTCCGCATTCGGCGACCAATTTCATTTAAATCTCGCACTTGGAAGCTGTAAAACTTCAGGTAGCTCACAAAACTTGATGCGATCAGATGATCTAATGATGAACCTACTCCCACAAATCTGAACACAGGTTTGAACAGAAGGTGACGGGAAAAGACAATTCCAGGGAAAGACTGCCGTACACCTTCGATGTACAGGCACTACACTAACATACGCTGGGAGCACACTGGCCTAATACAATAAAGAGCCAGTAGATGGTGTGCAAAAATATGCACACATAGGACTGTTATTTTGGCATCATATTCATTGTTTCTCAACAGAATCATAGAATCCTTGAGGTTGGAAGGGACCTCTAGAGATCATCTAGTCCAACCCCCCTGCACACGCAGGGTCACCTAGAGCACGTGGCACAGGACTGCGTCCAAGCGGGTTTGGAAGATCTCCAGAGAAGGAGACTCCACAACCTCTCTGGGCAGCCTGTTCCAGGGCTCTGTCACCCTCACGGGCAAGAAATTTTCCCCTAAGTTCCCGTGGAACTTTGGATGCTTCAGTTTCTGGCTGTTTCCTCTAGTTCTGTTGTTCCTTACAAAAACTTGTAAGGAACATCCTCAAAAATAAAATAAATGATGACTACAGTTTCCCTAAGCAAAATAATATAAAACATTAATCTAAAATGAATTATCTCAAAGTATCATAAGTTTCCCCTTTTTAGGCTCAGACTACGTGATTTACGTGATATTTAAAAACAGCCAGAAAATTACAGAGGTCATAAGAAGGTCTGCTTACAGAACTGCCTTCTGAATAGTAGCTGGATTATCACTTACGGAGTCAAAAAAAAAAAAAAAAAAAAAAATTTTTGGTTGTTAGTGACATGGGATTGCACTGCTGCAAACCCTAAGAGGTAGCAATCATGGATTAAACATAGTAAAAAAGGAGAAACACAGTAAAATGAAGGCAGGTTCTAAAAAAACAAAATCTCATCAAATCCAAAAAAGAAAAAAAAAAGTAGAAAAAAGTAGAAAGCCTATATTTTTCAGGTACTGAATTTAGCAGCCATCTTAGGTCCAGTAGGGAGAAAAAAAACATACTGTTTAAAAATAACACCATTAATGCAGATCTGACTTCTAATAACCCTGCTGCACCTAGTTTTTACGATGCTGTCTTGCCTAAAATCCTTGAATAGGCCACAATTTGTTGTTTGGCTAGAGTACACCCCTTTGCTCCTAGGCCATTACAGTTCTGGAATGGATGTTTATTTGCTAGAGGAACAAAGAGGAGCAATGGTTGACAGAAGAGTTTCACTGTTCTGGTTAGACCAGATCCCTCATTTGACGTATTTTCCTAATGTTGCAAGAAAAGCAGCCTTGCCAGCTATCAGGCAGAGGAAGAGTCGCACTTAACGCATTGCGCTGAAAATGAGGGGAATACTTAGCTACTGTCTGCCAAGAATATTCAGCATCATCTTCACTAGGTAACAGTCTGTACATAGGCACAAAAGCCAGAAGAAGTGGGTGACAACGTCCTACTATTGTTATTCCTACCCAACAACTGAGAAATACTGTTGGAATCATGAAATGGAGAAAAGCTGTTTACCCACGTGGTCACAATCACGTAAGCACAGGAGAAAGTGTTCTGTCAAAGAAAAGAAGGGGGATTAAGGCAAGGTTTACTCAAGGATAGTGGTACAAGTTTCTAGGAAAGCTGAACATGGCAAAGACTGTTCAAATGCTGAAAAAATAGCTTAATGAGTAAGGAACCCCTGAGTTGCTACTGCTAGGATGCCTGGACAGGTAAAAGACCAATATGCTGTGCTAAAATCAGAGGAGGAGCAGGAGCCCAGAGCTCCCACTTTGAAGGTGCATTTCATGGATCACACAACTGTGCTCCAATACTCAGTAAGTGAACTTTTCTCTTTGGACAAACTGGTCTAAAAATGACTTGAAGCTAGGAAAAATACATTGTGTTCCATTATGCAAATAGTAACTTTCCTGGATAATTATAGTACATTTTGCTCAGAATTGCATCATGACCAGGATACTACCAAGACGACAAACATTCAACCACTATTCTTAGTATGTTAGAATATTTTTCCCACATTATATAACCACGCACACCCACACATGAGCAGCACCATCAATTTTCTCATTGTTTTTACCTTCAGCAGAGTTATCTTTCATTTTGCAGGCTTTATTTTTGTTATTGTTTTAAAGCAAGTAGTAACTTTTCTCTTTCATCTTTCATTATTGCTCTTCCCTTGTCTTTAGCAGTTTTCTTAATTATCTGGAAGAGGACACCATAAAACAGGAGTAAAAACTGACATTCTGAATAGAACATATCCTTAAAATTTCAAAAAAAATAATCAACTCTGAAACGCATATTCAATAAAAAGGGGAATTTTCCATGAGGGTTTTTTTTTTTTTTTTTTTTCAAAAAAAAAGAATAGATGCACATCTGCTAAAAGAAAAACAGGATATATACGGTTTTGCACCCATTAACCAGAAGCCCAGATTGCTGCAGATACCATCTACACTGCACAGGGTCTTCCGGAGGCTGCCTGGAAGCATGAAACATCCCAAATTCTTCTGAACAGATGCAGCCCTGTATCACCTTCCTTACACCCACAGCTCTGGGGAAGGTCGGCCAGCCCAGCGTAACCACACCTGAGCAGCAGCCATAGGAAAAAGACATGGAACAGCAAGAAATGAAAACCTCTAAAGCTCACCTTGGTATATCGATTTGCACTCACTCCATATTCATGGAGTGACTCTGATTATACCTCAAAATCCAGTTTTTCATTTCCTTGGTTGGAAGTTGGTAAAACACAGAATGTACATTCTGCCTGCAACTGCTCTGCTGCAAGCTTGCCTCAAAATCTTAAAGAGTTTATGAAAGCTGCTAAGGATTCAGCTCCAGTCTTCCCAACCAAGCTGTTAAGATAGGCATACAAAGAACCGAGCAGCTTCAGAATTTATGCACATGTTAAGTACTATATTAAACTGTAAGTTTTGTATCCTAAGTTCTTTGAGAATTAAGTTCAATATGAGGAAGTTTCCAAAGGGGTAAAGACACAGAACTAAAACTCCACACCTTTGAAGAAAATCTTCCTTTGTTTCCCAATATAGGGTCTCTCTTTATACAGTGAAAACATTGACAAAAAATTGCAAGAGTTTCTAAAGAAATTTCCTGTTATCATAAGTAAGTACAGATGCAGCTTTTAGCCTTACAACATTCAAAACACTTTGCTAGTGCTGCTTCTGAACGCAATAAAATATTGCATTCCGCAAATGAGGCTTTGTTTTGTTTGCATATCTCAGTGTGTGTGTGCACATTCAGAGCCTGACCACAGCTCCAAGCCTGCCCTCCTGCCTTTGCAACTGTTCACTAGCTGCTCTTCGGTAGAACAGTTTCCCAGCTGCCTTTCCCCCAACCAAAGGTACAGAGAAACTAGTTGAAGGTCAGTTCAAATTTCACTGATTTGTTACCAATCTGCATCTACCACAGTTTAGACTCATGCCACAACATAAACTGAATAGAAAATGGGGACAGAAATAATAAGCGAATAATAAGCAGAGCCTTGCCGCAGGCAGATGTCAGAAGATATTCTGGCTGTATGAAAACAGCGTGCCAGCAAAGAGTGGCTGCTCCCGTAGAGCCAGCACTTCCTATAACGTTTGTACGGCACATGCACATTAACGTAGTCACCCCTTGCCCTGCCTCCGAGCTAGCTGCCCAAGCAAAACAAGCTCTACTGCTTAAAAAGAAGAGCCCATAGCTGTGCTCAAGTGTCTGCTTGTGCAGGTATACTCTCAAAAATCCTCTTCATGTCCCACCAACACATGCCAGAGGACATCTGGAGCGCAGACAAAACACTTTGGTAACACCCAAGTCTCCTGGGGACGATTCACGCACGTTTCCTCCAGGGGCACCCGGATCGGGTCCCACAGGACCTGCCTGGCCCCTGCCGGGACAGCCCGGTTCCCTGGGCTCGCACGCACCCAACGCCCAGCACGTGCAGGGGCACCGCGGCCGCCCACCCGCTCCTGGGGGCTGGCAGGATGGCAGGGGCTGCCAGGGCACCCCAAGGGCCCTGGGGAAGCCGGGCAGTTTGGTGCCCGTCACAGAGCCAACTGCTGCGCCCGGGACGCTCCACCGCATCCTGAACAGCTGGCTACTGAAGAACGGGCTTGAACATCAAATTATCGTTCCGGTTATGATTGCTACCCAGCCTACATCAAATTATAGCTTTTTTTCCTTTCTTTCTTTTTTGAACTTTATGAGCTCTATATCCTTTGCACCTTTTGAACCTTCTGACAAATTAAAAAAAAAAAAAAAGGAATCTCTTGATGCCCTATCGCAAAGGATCTTTTGTTTTTGCCCCAGTCTTTAAATGCTGTGGCTCTTTTTTGTATTTCCAATTTAGAAGGGACCCAATCCTGCTCAAGAAAACGTAAGCATGGCTGATCAAAAGATTTAGAGCTCTTTTTCAAATCTTAGCAGGGATGAACAAGCACAGCAAACTAACCAGATCTTCATTCCCCAAGAGATTAAAGGAACATTACTTCACTTAATAATGTTGAAAGGTTAAAAATAATTTGTTTTTGTTTCTAATTCTAGCTACTAGAAATTCAGAGAGTATTCCATCCTCAGACAAGAAGGATGTTAGTATTCTTATTTGAGCAGAGAAATACATACATATATATAAAATCATCAAATCACCTGTATTCTCCAGATACAAGGCCTGTAAAAATTGTAATACAGCCCTTGTTTTCATAACTGCTTCATCTGCTTGGTAACAAGATCATTTCATCCCACACAGGTTGTGCTACCTTTGACTATAAACCTCAAGGAAAAAATAACTTGTTTTTCTTGAAGTTCACTTTCTCTGCTTCCTTACTTACAACCACAGAGAAGGGGGAAAAAAGGAAAAAAAAAAAAAAAGGAAGAAAAAAAAAAAGAAGCTGCAGCCCATTCATTCAGAGCTAGGTTATAAGAAACAAATAGAGAGCACACAGTACTTTAGGTATTCTTCCATACAAAATTAGCTCTCCTTTATCCCTCCATTGCTTCCACTATAATCCTTGAACACCCTTTAGCCAAGAACACTGTTGGTTCACTTCAAACTTTCTGACCCAAGGGACTGGCCAGAAGGGAGATGATGCAGCCTAAACCTTGATGGAGTTTAACTTATCAGCTGCTAATATGGCCATTAGTGAGGAATGCTGGGCAGTGCCATTTTCCTGCCCGTTGCCTCCCAAGTCTTCCCTGTGCTCCTCCCTTGGACATGAACAAGATGAGGACAATCTCCCATGGGTTACAAGGCACATAGGCAGGCAGCAGCAAGAAAAAACACTAAAGTCAGTTGTGCCCCCTGCTACTCTCATGACAGCCTCATTCACCTCACTTCAACCATGGGACTTCTAATGTGCAGAACTCAGCAGAGAAAATACATCCATACCTGAACTCACTGAAAACACTACCCACCCTCACCCTCAAACAAACTTCAAGGGTTGTTGAGCTGTCTGGTGGATGAGAAACAAAAGGCTTCACGGATTGCCACTATGCAAGTCACAACGTGTGCACATTTTCCAGCTTCAACATGTTATACAACGAGCCAAAGCTGGAGCATAACTTCCTCAGCACTTCATGCACTGCCTCATTTCATTCAGCATCATCAGCTCCCAACAATACTCAAGAGCCCGTGCTCTCCCGCCACGCAACAGCAACAAATTACCCTCGTGTAAGGTGCACACCTGCTTTTGTGCCACAACTGCTCTTGTTGCTCAAGAAAAACAGCCTGGACACGAGACCAGACCAGCAGCATAGCATTTGTTCTGCTTTCGCAACCTTTGCCAATGGACTTGCATGAAATGAAAGCAACAAACACCTGCTCTGTGCAAATAAAAATATTAGAGAAGCTAAAAGCTGCCATGGTGTTCAGGGTTTAGTGGATGCACACAGAAAAATCAAAATGGATTTACATTCAGACAATCTTTTTAAAAGTTTTAACTGATTTTTTGGCTTTCTAAAAATCCTGGTGGACTGTACTTCATTCCATTGTTTATGTCAGACTAATATGTAATTAGTCCCTATGGGATCTACCACAGGCCCACTGAACCTTCTCTTAACAGTGTTCTTTAGTAATCTCCAAATACGAAATGCTTATTAGCATCTCTCTGAAACCCTCTCAGGGCATCTTCTGGTCATAATGCCAAGTCACTCTATCAACTAACTTCTTCAGAAAGGAGCAATTCTGTTCACTTCTCCATGACCAAACCATCTGAAACCCTGTTTTTTTTCCAGAGGTCTAGTTCTCTGCTACCATAGCTCTCTTTCAGGAGAGGTTTGCCATTACAGTTGGCTTTACTGCTGTTAAACCACATAGCATTACACATCTCCTCGCAAACAAATTAAAAACAAAGAACAATTCCCAGTGCAACAACATCAGCTCTCACAAATGAGAGTGGTAAGAGTGTATATGGAGAAAGACTATACATAACTCCTTGTTCCATTATTCCACTGCCAGGATGTTGTGCTAGACACCATTGCAGGAGGAAGTCAAAGCTGCTCCAGAACACAGGAGAATACCCGGAAAACAAATAGACTTGGACTTGAGGCAGAAGAGGAAATGCAAGGGGAGCCGTTTAGCACCCACACGTGTCAGAACACAGCTCGACAGGACGGCAGGAGGTTACTAAACAACAATCTCCTCTCAGTCTTGTGGTTTTTCCAACAAGGTGCTTCACTGCCCTGTGTACAAGTCTGGCAGTCAAAGGATCACAGTGATAACAATACCCAGGTTGATTTTTGTGATCATGTATTTTTTCCAGGAACAAGACAATTTTAACACAGAAACAACCTCAACATGATCATAATTACTCACGTATAGAGTAGATTTATAAAATTTCCTGTTCATATAGATGGGGAAATTCACACTCCACAACTGAGAAACTCGCTGAAAACTTACTCATCTATCTAAATAAGGTAATGCCAAGGCATAGAAGCTGCATTATAATTCAGTTGCTTATTTACTTTGCTGTGAACCAGATGTTTCAGATAATTTCCAAAACACACATAATATCAAAAGTTCCAATTATTTACTTGTTCCACGGCATTTCTCCTAACAGTAATATGCTCCTTCCCTCCCACCAAACGGCCTTCAGAACTGCTATAGTTGGGATCGGAGCTGGCAGGCAGAGCAAAAACAGGAAGCTCCTAGACCACAGGAGCAACTCCTTTCAGGAGGGCAACGGAGAAAAAAGCAACCAATAGTTCCAGAAGCACCTTCTAAAGAAACCCCCAAATCCTGCTCTTAATCCCAGAGCAATTTTAGGAGACCTGTTATTTATTCACAGTCCCCACAAATACATATAGTGACACTCTACCACTTGTCCTCTATAAATATCATATATCTGAGCATTATGATTGATTATACTGTTGATTACATGTAGTATTGACTGCAAAATTCTCCCAAAGAGAGCAAACTTTAGGTAGGATTAAGAGATCAGTAACTTTTTCTTCTAAAGGGAGAGGATAAAGATGAAATATGAACTCAAGTAGCCTCTACAAAAACAGATTTATCTTCCCCCCCAAAAATATAGGACCTCTTTTCATGGCTATTACATTTTTATAGTAGCTTACATCAGCTGACTTTAAAACACATTAATGGTGATCTGTACTTTTTTTTTTTAATACATCCAGACACATAAATATGAATAATGTATAGTGAAAAAGACTGGAGCTATTTCTCAGCTACTATGGAGTAGCTAATTCATAGATATGCTACTATCTGTTCTCAAGACATTTAATTTATATATATGTATGTGTATATATATACAGATACACACCCACTGGTCAAGATCTGTAACAGCTCCTAGGTGAAGCATTAGGTTTGGGGACTAAAAGCTGGAATCCGAAAAACTTGTCAAAATCTGAGGAAACAGACTTGGTGTTGCAGGACATCCAAGGAAAACAGCTGCCAAGCCTGCACAGATCTCTCTCCAGCAGTCGAAAGAAAAATCCTTCTGTGCTTCCTCTCCTGTAATTTTTAATTGTTGCTACAAAGAAGTTAGTGTTACACTTGAGAAGAGCCACGATTACTTTGTGAGTGGCTTGTGCATATGCTCTCTCTCCACTACTGCCTTTGCTCCTTGCAAAGCTCAGTCTTCGCGACTCAGTTATCTGTGACAAAAATTGATCCTTAAAACTTCAAACATGGGATTTAGGGAGCTACACAGAAGAAAAAAAAAAAGGGGGGAGTAAATTGACTCTTCTATGCTTCAAAGATTGGGTCAAAGTGACATAATAAAAACACATGTCCAGCTCCTTTTATGACCTTGCATGCAGTTCCCTCTCTCATAATGCTTTCAAGATAAGCCCTGGCAAGACAGATTGCTGTAACAACATCCCATTTTTGCCAAGAGTCCAACTAAGGAACTCCCTGTAGCCTTCAGCTGTTTGCACGTTCCCACTTCGGCTGACACAGGAGCAGCTGATGCCTGCATGCAGTCACTGCCTGTCTTTTGTTTCTCAGAACAAGGAGAAAACACATTTTTTTTCCCTCCCTTGTCTGGGAAACAGGAAGCAGACACTTACAAAGGCTCTCCCACATGCAGCCTTGGCAGGAAAAAGGTGGAGCTGGGCAACATTAAGATTTGTTCTTCAAATGCAGAGCAGTAATTATTCTAAGGTAAGCAACAGGATGGCTGGACTTACCGATATTTACCCATTCCGCTGCTGCTCTTTTCACATTTATTTATATTTCATGCAGTCTTACTTATAAACATAAAATCATTGATTTTATGAAGTAAAAGTCACTCTTTATTTGAATTTTGGGGTAATTAGACTCTTGCACAAACTTTATTCATCTTTACATAATGGCAACAAATGCAAAGAAATATGCCTTTTATAATAAGTAACTGCACAAGTTAATTAGTTCTTATGCTCCTTATAAAGTGGCTAGACATTTTTATCCCTGTTCTGTAAGTGAGACCATACTGTTCCCAATGCAGACTATAGCTCCCCAAGCGCAGAATATAGCTCTCCAGAGCACACAAGTCAGTCCACACCTCCATTTCAGAAAGAATAAAGTAGAAACAACATTGTATTAATCTCCATGATAAAAAAGAAATACATGGATTTTCTAGGAAAGCCCATTAGTTGACAACCGCAGTTTGCACGTCTGGAAGGTCTGAGATCTTCGTGTTGATCAGGTGGACTCCAGGAACATATTAAGAACTGGTAGCAGAAGAAGAATTAGCCTGATCGTAAGGAAGACTCCTCACTGAAAGAGGTACTAAGAAGGAGGCTTGAAATTACTTTTGTACAAGCCACCTAAAGAAATCCTAAAATAAGCTACTAAACCCAAAAGTTAGGTACCTGTGAAACTGGCTCTTTCACTAGCCAGGGCTTGGATCTTTCCCTGACTAGCTACATCAAAACAACAGAAACTATTTTATAGAAATGCTTGTAGAAGGCCTCTGCAGCCACTACCTGCATAAAAACCACCACCATAGCAAAATATTCCAAAATTTGAAAAAATGGGAGCAGCTATAGCTGTGCATGATAACAAAGGCATTGAAGGAATACAATCCTGATCATTTACCTTGAGTGGGTGCCATGAACTTAGCACATATAGTTCGTTTTTTGTTTTCACACGGGATGTTCTAGTGCACATTTAAAATGTTGACTTTTGCATGAGATTACTTCCTGTAACACTCTACATTCATAGGTGCAGAGCTTTTAAGAAGCTTTCCATCTCACAGAGAGGGCACAATTTGCTTTGACAGAGTAGTTTTTTACAGAATTTTAATCACAAACAGGTTATGTGGCAAAAAGTCATGAACAAATTCAGTAAACAGCTCTTTCATAGGCTGTGCTGTCATGTACTTCAATGTTTGCGGAGCGCAGTTAATCAGCACCTCTCGAAACTTTTAAAACATGCTGTTCTTTGCTCTAGTGTGTGCCTCCAACATAAATCTCCCTGATGTGAATAACCCGCACAGACCTACACACTCCTCCATCACAACGCACATTCCCCAAGTTCCAGCTTGCGCCAGTGCCGTCCAAACAAGACACCCCTGGCTACAGCCCCTCTGTCAGTTCTCAGTGCGCTGCTCCAGTGCTCTCAGCTCGCAGGACACCACAGAAAGGAAGGCACCAGCACTGGCCTCTCTGCTTTCTGGGGAAAGCCTTAAACGTTTCAGAGGCTGTAGCTTGAAAATAGCTACAGAAAGCTACCAAAGATAATCTTCCGGTAGTGAAAACTTGATTGAAACAACAGATCAGCTCATGCTCAAATCTCTCCAGTCCCTACAACAATGTCAGGACAGAAAAAAAAAAAATCCCTACAAACCCACCAAAAAAACACTGATTACTGAGAGTAAAGAAATCCAAAGCTAAGGCGTACTCTCTTCCATTGAATAGGTATTACAGATATAGACAAGTAGTCAAAGTTTTACAATAGCATTTTTTAAACCATACTCTAGAACACAAACCACAAGGTGAACAGTACAACCAGCACAAGGAGAGGAAAAGGCTCTTTTACACGTCACTGTGGGCCACTTTGGGCCGAGACCCTGAGTAACAGCTGGAGCTTGGCACACTAACACACATCTCTCACCTCCAACTGGCATCCTCTGCAGTGATTTCTCCCCAGCTTATTGCAGAACACACTAAGTTTGATATATTACCTACCTACACAGAGAGCATCTACCATCTAATATTAGAGCACCAAACTGGGTAAGAGCATAGGTCTCAAATTCACTCTCAAAAAGACATATTCTAGCCAGTGAGAAATCAAGTGAACTTAGCCAAAAGATGGAATGAACTAACAGAAAATCTGATTTGTTTCAGTTGCTGAATAGCTACTTAATTTGTTTCTTGACAGACTGAACAGTGTTTTGGAGACTGATTTACATTTAACCCCTATAAAAATATTCATGCATACAGTCAATGTAATTATTCACTGTTTTATGAACACAAGTCCTATAAAAAGTACATAATATGCCCTATAAAACTACAGTGGAAAAATATTAAAGCTGTAATGCTACTGTATCAAGAATACACTCGTAATTATAGACCAACCAGGAAAGCAAAGGTAAGAAGAAAAGCGATCCAATGCTTTTGAGTAATGCAGCTCTGTGTGTGAAATAAAGCTCCCAAGCCAACAAAACCTGACCAACACAGAACGTCAGCGGTGCTGCGAGCTACCTAATATTTCTCATTAATATCTTTCCTGCCAATGAATGATGCTTGGTTATCTTTAGCATCCATCAATATTGCTGCTGTTCTCTCCCACGTAGGAAAAGTTTAAGAACTCTCATTTTGTTTTAGCTGAGCTAGCAGCAAAACAAAATGAGTGATGTTTCATCCTGCACATTTGGCAAGCAGAGCTTCGGGAACAGAAGATAAAAATCATTAGGTTTTGCTTTGCCTTCCTTTCTTGGCTTTAGAGTGGACCATAAGCAATAGCTCCATTAACGCAGCTGTGTGAAAACAAACCTCACTTTACTACATCATTATTGCAGGTGCAGTTTGACAGTGATGCAGGGAAGAAAATAGGCTCCTGGGTTTTTTTGTTGTTGTTGTTTTCAAGACCTGAATTCATTGGAAAGGCTTTTAATATAGCTGTATTGTATACACTTGTTCATTATGATTTTACAGTGATTTTCCTTTAAAAAGCTCTAGAGCATCTCAGAGTCAAGAAGGGGAAATAAACTGCCCAGTGTATATCAAGGCACTGAAGTGCGAATTCACAGTAGCTGCTATAAAAATTCAGAGTTAATCTGGGTCCCCTAATAAGTATTAAAGCGCTATCCATTAGGATGTTAATAGTTTTAATGTAAAACGATGGTAACAACTTCTGTGTCTACTCTTAGTGGGCACTTCTTGCCCTGCATACCTACTATCTTAATTATAACCCCAAACCATATTAGATGCTACACTTCACATTTTACTTAGGGCAGGAAAAAAAGAGCAACAACCAAAGTTGTGCCAAAGCCAAAGTTTCAAGTTTCAATTATGTGTTGTGCCCTTCTCTGTTCTGGTCCACAGTTGCAGAGATAGTAACTTCTTTTCTAATCCTAATAAGAGTACTTATCACTGTCCAAGATTCTGTGCAAGACCAGCTGCTTCAACTTTGTGCTACACAATTGTTTTATATTAAAAAAGTGAGACATTTCCAAGGATATAGTATGGGAGAAAAAAGCAGAGCGTGTAGAAAACTGTACAAAACATAGCAGACCTGCAACAGGGCATTCTGGAGTTTCCAATAAAATTCTTGCTTCTGGTGGTAACTAATTAAATGTTTACGAAGAGTTATTGTTACCTGCACACAGGTAATCTATGAGAATGTATGCATATTCATGCAGATTATTCTTTGCTTTAAATATTCCTAAATGGTAGGAGACCAGCCACATTTAGGAGCATGTACTAAAATAAACATCTTTCTATATTATAACCTGAGCTTTTTATTTCTTAATCACTGTATAACCTTCCATTG
>NW_010583639.1:36598-61542 GCF_000705375.1 Tinamus guttatus
ATAAGATTAGGCCTACACTACACGCTTCGCTGATCTGAATAATTTTCTGATCAAGAAGCTACCCAAAGAAATATTTGATATTTAATTTAAATATATACTTTTCCTAAGTCATTTGCAGAATTCACCGTGAAGAAGGTTTAGTTCCAAATCCATATTTGGGAATAGTTCTATTAATACAACACAGCAATGATTCAGTGCAAGTTCTAATGAAATCTCCTTTTTATAAGCATTAAGTTTATAATACTTTCCCCATATAAGGCTTATGATTGAAGCCTTTATATATACGGTGTTAAGGGATATGAAAATGCTTAAACCATTTTTTGCATGCATGTAAAAAAAATCCCAACTATATCTGAGAACATAAATGCAACCAGAACAGCCAGACCAAATACAGGACAACAGCTACACAAACAACCCTTTCCTGAAGCTGAAGTGAGCAACATTTGGTATTTTGCGCAATATTTCCTTTTCCCTCTCTATCAGGTAAACACGTCACCAACCTATCACCAGGTGGACAGTGCCAGCACTGTCCATTCCAGTCCCAGTGCCCTGGAATTGCTGCAAACAGAGTTATTGTCACCAGGTGGTCACAGAGAGGTCAGTGCGAGTCTCACTGCCTTGCGCTCCCTTGACGGGAGTGTCAGTCGTCCTGGTGCGCTTGGCACAGCCCCGCATCCCTCCGCACTGCTCCGCGCGCGGAGCCAACGGCGGGTACGATGGGGCACAGCACCAGAGCGGCGCTCCCGAACCCCCGCGGCACACAGCGAGCAGCAGTGGTCAGCACCGGGCAGCTCTTCCTGGCTCCACTCCTTGCTGGGTGCAGGCAAATGTGCCAGCCTGAAACCCTGGCCCGAGCACAGCAGCTCGCGGCAGCTCTCCCAAGGCCTCCCTTGGAACGTCCTGCTCTGTCCTAACTCGCAGGGAACTGCAGGGATCTCTGAAGCTTCTTCTGCTGTGTGCCTGGCAGCACTTGCAAGGCTAATTCTAGAGGGACTTCAGTCAGTTCGGTTCAGTACTGATTTCACATTAAAGACATTTCATTACAACAGCAAAATTTACTCCTCAATGCTCAAAAGAAAGGAAAAAAGCACATATGGCTTAGAGGAAGCTTAAAGACTGATGGCTGTAGGTTTGGGAGGTGCAAAACATTAAATACAGTTATGGAAAGGAGGGGAAAAACCAAACGCAAGGTTTCATTGCTCACTGGCATCGAAGATGCACCTTATCAAACACAAAAATTTCTTTCCTATTGCAGCCTTCCTTCTTTCTCATAATACAGCAGAAGCCTAGAGTAGTCCTCTTTATTCTCTAAAGGGGGAGAAGGCAGCAAAAGGATATTTGAGAGGGACCTTCCCCTACTGCTCGTCAATGATTTCGTTTGATGCATTCTGCAGATGTTCCAAGGCTGTTCTCTCCTAGGGAGCTCTGCAATCAGACCTTCCTCAGGTCAGATGAATTTCAGTTGCGTTTCAATTTGCGTTTCTGCAAATGCTACTGAAATATTATCCCCTACCAACCTTGCATTAACTCTCCCTCTCAAAAAACTACACCAGAGCATTTTAAAGACCCATCAGAAATCAGCTCACCTTCCAAGTGAAGCACACTGGTGAACACAGACAGCTGCAGAGAACAGGAGAGCAAACCTACACCTGAAGCTACCTGCACAGGAGGTAGGAAGCACAGGAGAGCAGGAAGATCACCTCGAGTCAGGCCGTGCTCAGTCAGCAGCGCTAGCCCTGCATCTTGGCTTACGCTCTTGACACCATAAAGCACTTTAAAGAAGACCTTCCAGAAAAGGAGGCCCAATCCAGGGAAAACTGAAGCACATTATCTATAATTTTGGCTTTAATGCAACAAAATTTTGCTGCACTTTCCAAGGAAAACAGTCTGTGTTAGTAGCCTTAGATCTTCCTTTATTTAATGATAGGAACTGTAGTAATTTGGGAGGACTGTGAAATAGTTCTCGCAGCTGCCTCTCTTCAGATAAGATATGTGGGTGTTCATTCTACTCTGCCTGCCAGATGAGGTATTTTAACAGGCTTTCATGAGCGGCTTGTCACATCCTTTAATACTTTTTTTTGTGCAGCTGCAACTATATTTTAAAAAAGCCTTCTGGAGCAGAAGCTCATATTCTTCATTTTTCAATAAAGTGAACATATTGCTTTTTCTCCTTTGTTTTGTGTCAACATAAGAGAGAAACGATATATACATATATATTTCAATTTCAGAGCTTGGCTCAAAATCAAGAGTCATTAGTTAAAATCAGTGGCTTGGAGCACAGGAAATGGATTTCAAGGCCAACCGTATTTTACCAGTCAGCTGAACATCCATTAATTATAAGATATTCCTAAATATTTCTTTCTTGTTCAACTCGAGTTTCAAGGCATGGGTTACTTCTGCCCTTGATTACATAACTCCAAGTTTCTCTGGAACTCTGGAACTTTTTTTCTGGAAAAAAGGGCAGCGTTAATATAGTAGAGATATCCCCTCCGTAAGGGGGTATTGCACATAGAAGCATGTTCTCCTCTTGGCTTTGTCAAAGCAGTTGACAATTACATGAAAATCAGCTTTATATACACATACATCCAAGATGGATGTCGCAAAACATGGTCTGCATTCAGAGCAGAGCTCAAAGAGCGTTTTCAGGAAGTCTCCAGAAGAGCCCTGGGCAGGAAAAGGGAGCTCCGAGTTCTCTGTTTGGCCATCGATATCACAGGCTGAACAAGCAGAGCTTTTCGAGCAGGGTGCGCGCGTTCTCTGCAGCACAAGTGCAACCTGAAAAGCTGCCTCCAAGCAGCGCGTTTTCAAGTTCCCTGACTGACCTCTGCATGCACAACCAGCTATGCTCCTTTCGCAACTAAAATGGTGCAGGAAAACTTGTCGCATGGTAATTCTTCAGCAGTGCAGAATAGGATAAGGGAATGGAAGGAAGCTGAAATTAATTAGCATTAAAAAAAAATTTCTTTGGGACACACATTTGTTTCAATGAATACCATATTTTGCATGCAGTTCGGGTTCCACAATCAGGACATGACTAAGTTGCCAGCTGTCCAAAGGAACTCTTCACTTCCACAGCTGAACAATCTCTAAGTCTCCAGAAAAGCTCCCCTCCTCCAGGCATTGCCATGGTGAGAGTCAAACAGCACGGCCACAGTTCTGTCTGCACCACTATAAAGGAGCTAAGAATGTGTAGGCTCACATACAGTGATTTAGAAAAGTAGGAAACGCTGATCGCACTAGCCGAGGTCCAGCTGCATATTTCTTTTGGGTAACTTGAATTTGCATCTCTTAAAAAGCGTGCTTGGATTCACACTCTATTTTAAACTAAGTCAATAGGACAAAAAGACAGTGGAAGTAGATGTATAATGAACTGTTTCTTAGTTGATACCACACCCCTATGCAAAGGCTTACTCTGATTAGCTGTATATCCAAGTGCTAAAGGGGTAAGGGACAAGATTAAAAAAATACATATCATTTGCAAAGAGAGGAATTATACTAACACAATTACAACACTGGTGCATTTCACCCTGCCAATAAACACAGCACCAAGCAAATAACAAAGGGACATGATCCAAATTAAAATGACCTTCACAGCGGACTGACAGTAACAAGAAATTATGCAATGCAAAGAAATATAATCAGCACACTCCAGGTTAGCACATAGCAGCATCGCTGACTTAACAGCAGCATTGCCAGAGACACGTTGGCAGTAAGATTGCTAACTTCAGTCTCAGCAAGATAAGGCTGGTCTCCTCATTAGTGTCCTCTGATGAATCTCTGCACTAGACCTTTTTACCTGTACAGAGATGTATTACCATCACCTCTTTAAAAAGCAAAAGTAAACATTGCCACGATCAGTGGGACTGGCTCAAAAATAACAATATATAGCATTCGACTTGCAAGTACAACTTCAGACTATGTCTAATTTGCAATTCAGATGTTTGTAATTCTAACAGTACTGTCAACTGGAATAAAATGGAATATGAGGGCAGGTCAGGATACAGGGAGCTTTTAACTGGTATTAGATTTGAAAATATTTTCTAATATCTTATTTCCCCTTGCAGGCTTCCTCTCCATTGAGAGTTCGCAAAGTACAATCAGTAGCCAACCAAACTATACGCAAGGAAAAACCTTATTATTGTGATGACTCCTATTGCACTCCTTCGTTTAGAAGCAGCATTACAAGCACGATCTTGAAAACTGACCAAAATATCTGCAATGTCTTGGCTAATATTTTATAACGTCAAAGAAGAAAGTACTAAAAGGACAAATGAGCATCTTTATGTAAAAGATGCAAGAGCCTTTGCTAACCCCCTTATCTCAGAGATTGGACTTCTATCTCTTTTTGGTTGTTTCACCTAAGATATCAGCATCACATCTCCCAGAAACTAAATAAAATGATTAAAACTTCAATCTGGTCATGCTTCCTAAATTAAAAACAACACAGAGAGCTTTAAAAAGAAATCTGACAAATGCATTTAACTGAAGAGTTATGAACAGTTTATTTACTTTTTAAGAACAAAATTATACATGCAAGCATAACTAATAGTTTTGCCTGGTTTTCTAAAACACATGTGACTGCTTGTTCTTCTGTTCAAAAGAGGCCAGCAAAGATATGAACTTCATAAATTTAGGCCAACAGTTAATGTTTCCAACAAAAGAGGTTCCTGCCTTCCCTCACAAATACTAACTTTGCAAAGAAAGAAGGTCCAAGACAAGCAGACTAGTAGAAGCTTATGGTTTTCACATATTTTAGACTGCAATCCTACTGTAACTATATCTGTGCTATTTACTGGTACCTGCTTCAGCAAGAGTTTGTGCTGTCATATGCCTCAAAACACTGAGCTCTCCTCTCCTGAAGTGACCTCTGCAACAGGATGCCACTCCACCTGACAAGTGGAACGTGGCGTCCCGAACAAAAAACCCTACAGATCAAAACAAGCCTTTCTGCTGACAAGCCAAAAGTTTAAAATGAACCGGAAAACATTTCAAGCTCTTTTTCCATTACCTTGCGTTATTAAAGCATCCAGGCTAGAGATAAACATAAAAGGAATTTAATTAGATAAATTCACTCCTCAGCATCTGCTGTTTAATAGAGCAAAGCACATCAGCATGTTAGAATCAGATAACATTGCAGAAAACCACAGATTCAATGTGGAAGCTCCTTTTAGATGCAAACATTTGGATGCCACTGGCTTTACTCACTGTAACACAACACTGCTAGTCCAATGACTGTAATAAAATGTATTCACCAGGTATTCACGAGGCCACAAGACATGAAATTCCTCAAAATAATTATGCAGCATCCTGCAAGTTAGAGCAAGGCAAAATAGATATACAGAATAGTCTTGCACAATTTATTCCCCTTAAGTTCTATAGATAATATGCATTCATTTTTAATAAACCTCAAATCAAATATTGTTCTTCCCATATGCAACTGAAAACTAAAACATTCCATTAACATAGGCAGTATACATATCAGGTTTTGTACTTCCTTTACCGATTTTGACTTTCTAAGATAACCTGTCAAATTGTCAAAAACTCAGTCAAAAAGAATATTAATGCTAATATAGTCTTAACTTTTATCTACTGCAAATCCAATTCCACTGAGTGACAAACTAAGTTTTACTGCATACACGTATGCTGTATAGATATATACTTATAGTATAAGGATAGTAACTTTCAATTATGTTTGGTTTTGTTTAGAGTCAGATAATGGAAATTTTGACAGGCACAAGAAAGCTAAACACAAGTTAGAGAGAGGCTGGTGTGCAACTATGTTGGTACTAAAAACTTCATCCCCAGTCATATTTTAGAAAAAATCAAATTTAAACACATGCCAGTAAAGTAAAGGACCTTTGTAACTGGCCGTGTGCCAACCAGGGGAGGACAAGCAGTGCTCACCAGCTGAACATCACTGCCAGAATAGTGCCCATCTGGTCTGCTGGCAACACTACACCCTTCCGTGGTGCCGAGACCGCCACTCATGACCAGCTGTGCCATGGGCCACCAGTTCAAAGCAACCAGGCTGTTTGGGGCTACTCTCCAGCTGCACTCTGGAACACAACGAGGCTTTTCAGGGATGAAGCACTTATCCAAACGCTTACCTACCGTAGTAGGTGAAAAGCAGCAACAAAGCAAAACGATACTGCGAGACTCGCTTCATTTGTCAAGCCACCAGCCAGGTATGGCCGAGCAGTTAACACGGTTGCATGGAAGAGATACAAATGCTCCTCTGAGCAGGTACAGTGTGCCAAGAAATAAAACCTGCTTCATCTGTGCACTCGTCAAATCAAGTGCAATCACAGAAGAATACTTTCACTTGAAGATTCTCTATTTTTAACTACTAAAAAAAACCTGAAGTTCCTTAAGCAAAAAACAAAGGTATCTGAACTTAGAGCTCCTCTAAGGAGCATTTTATAGCAACCAGAGAGAAAATCAGGATTTTTAGAACCACAAAATAACTCAGAGCAGTTTTTAGCACTTGAAATCAGTTAATTTTTGAAACAGATCAAGTTTCAAGGCATCATTATTCGCTACAAAACAAGCATCACTTAATGACTTCATTCCTTATTTTTACCAAAAGCACGAGGCACATGCATAATCACTTAGGAGAATATTGCCCGAAGACATCTCTTGTGGAATTACACAAATTGAACACTTTGGTGTTTTAACTGTGCAGGAGTTTCTTCCACTGTTAGATCAGATTCAAGCCATTTCAGCACACAGGCAGCCCTAAACCCCCTCCCTCCTCACTTATGAATGCACAGGCTTTAAAAGCAAAGCTGACAAAATGCTAAAGAAATCGAGCTGAATAAGCTGCGAGTGTTACGTATTGTGACCCTGCACTACTTCAGAGACGAAACACTTGGTTGTTATTTCACATAGCCCTTCACTAGAAAGGAAAACAAACGGTTCGGTTTTCATGCAGTTCTTATGGCGAGGATTCAAAGGATGATGCAGTTGCTTTCTTACCCGTTCAGCGTGTAGGAACCATTCCTCTTGAGTCTCATACTTGCAGATAAGAATCTTAGGAAAAAATCCAGAATGAGGAGGTTTGTCCTTTGCTTAACCAGAAGAGAGGCACCTGTTTGGTGGTTGTGCTTTTTGTTAATCAGGGGATCTCTTTCCTGTTTCTCTGAGTCATCAGTGAGGAACAATGAGAAACCGCCACTGGAGCCAATTAGCAGGAAGCCCAGAGGAAACTGTCTGCAGCCAAACAAGAATCTGGAGGTGTAAAATATCCCCAGTCCACCTCCTACCAAATCTTAGAAACCAACAAGAAAAAGCAGCAAAAAATAATGGAGAAAGGGGGCTTATCAAATGGCTAAACCACACCCTGCATTTGCAAGAATAAACCTGTCAAAAACTGTAGTTTAGTGGTCAGCTTCTCTCCTTCCAATTAGTGTGCAAGCAGCTTCATGAATAAACTTCCTCTTTCTCTATAAGCCCTGCCGTGACTATCACTCGAGCTTTCTTCACTGTCCTTACAGTACAAGGCAAAGAAAAGAGCAGCCCTAAAGAACAATTATCCAGAGGTGTTTTTTTCTTTTTTCTTGCCTTTTTTTTTTCTTCTCTCTCTTTTTTTTTTTTTTTTTTTAATGTCAAGATGAAAGCAAGAAATGTGCAAGGGACATACAAACCAACAACAGTTAAAAGGTTTATCTTCTTTGTAGAAAGAAAGTTAAAAATAGGCAGCTCTGAAGTCGCACTTGAAAACTGCAGAGAAGAATACCCTGCAGCAGTGCTGTCCTGGGCAGGCTGCCCAGCGTAAATCACACCATCCCACTGTCCACTTAGGCTCCTTGGCTCCCTTTCCTGTTCGATCTACCGTTCCCTGATAACTGTGAACTAAACAGCTGCACAGCTTAACTTGTGGAAGAGAGAGATGAATCTGCTCTGTGAAATCAAAACGTCTCCAGGTAATTATCGATCATTTACTGACTGTGAGAAATTCAGTGTGAAGTAAAAGAAGAGACTGAAGTAAAAGAAATCACTTGAAAATATTAAAAAAAATGAATGTCACTTGTAGCTTCAACGAAGAAAACCTTAAGACAGTGGGAGAACACTTTGCTAGCTACAGACGAAGATTAATTCATTATTTACTGCCTAAATAGAGGGAAGCAAAGGGTAGGATCCCACAGACTCTGGCCTGAGTACCCGTATTTTAATGACTTGAATAACTGAAGAGAGTGCATTTATCAAACTCTGAATTCTCATCCTAAGCCTGTTTTTGCATTGCCCTTGCAGTCTCTCTAATATTTGTTATCTGGAAATTTAAAAACAGCTATTTTTTTTTAAAGCAGCCTACAAATGGGGAAAATTGCTGAACTTTGTACTAGATGCCATAAAGCGCAGGGACAAAAGCAATCACCTGTAGTAACATAGGGATTGATTACATCAGAAATGTTGAAGCAAAGTGAAGAAAGGTTAAATGGATTACAAGCTGAAGAAATCAACAATGCCAAACCGTTGATAAAAGCAGGCAGTGGCCCTGAGCTGCAGGAACATCTTGAGTCTGCAAGGTTAAAGTAATTCTTTTCAGCACCTATCCAGCCTCCAGGGTCTCTGCACACCCTAGTTCAAGACACACGTAGGGTTCATTGGGTCCCACTAGCACCAATCAAAGATGAGAACACTAAGGAAGGAAGCCAATACAACAATATAATAGGCTTCAAGAATGTAAAATGCTGCTGTAAAGAGAAATGGAATCATGTTCTTCATGCCACTGCTCTATCCATTATAAAGTAACAGACTCGAATTAAGCAAGAAACAAAACAGGCTAGTATTAGAATTTCTATTTTAATGAGTATGGTGACTCAGGAATACATTACTGTAGGCCCTTGAGATGATCTTGCTCTGGGACTGGGGACTGACTAATTGACCTCTATAGGGTTTTTTTGTTGTTTTTTTGGCTCTACTTTTCTGTGATTTTCTCCCTTTGCTAGCTGAGATAAAGAATGAAAGTTATGCTTGGGAAACATGAGACAGACTAGCTGAAGTAGAATCAGACTACAACATGCTTTAGATTTTTCCTTGGGGAAAAAGAAATATGTATAAGTTATGCTGTCTATGACTGCAAAGAGGTACAATAGAGTGGTAGCAGTACACTGCGGTTGTGATCATCAGTAGAAAGAATTGCACGCAATGTTTTGTGCAACCATCAGCTCTACAAAGACCCCACCTGCATGTCTGCTGGCACCAGGAACTGTTTCTTGGAGCTGCTACGGGTAGGCCCTGCTGTCCCTCAGGAGCTAGTGAAGGTTCCCCATTCATAAGATGCATCTGACACTAATTAGAGTGTTTCTGACATTGTATTTTTTCACTTTATACAAATTTGCATTGGAACTCCCCCAGCAATAGAGAACACAAGAACTGATTACGAGTTGGTGTCTGATGACTATTAGTTTATTTAACAGCAATTGAGTACTATTTACCATAACCTGATGAATCTTTTTTTTTAATAAAATAATTGACCTTTCCCCAGTTACTTTTTAAATTCCTTTCTGGATGCAAAAATTTAAGTGATATTCCCACTGATTTTATGAACATTTAGTTTTTACTAGCTACCTCATTTCTTAAAAATAAATTTCAGCATTCCCTTGCTCCTAGCAGCTGCTGTTCTTTTTTCCTAAATTCTACCTCTGCTGAAACACATCAGTGCTTTTTATTTTTTCTCTCCCTCATTCTCTGTCAGGGATTACAGCAGCACAAGGGTATGTGTTCTTTAACATCTCCATCTGAAAGCTATTACAGGAAACCAGCAGCTAAATATAAACTGTCCAATCAGACTCAGATTGATGCTGGGATTCCTAAATGCTATCATGGACAAAAGAACTTACCGCAAAAACCCAGCAACAGCCTACTTGCCAACACAACTGCTTCAGAAACAATGAATTCCTCCTCCAGAAAGGTCTCCTGGAGAAACACGCTTGCTTAGCAAAGACCAAAGAAACACCTTTATTTTTAGTCAACATAAAAGTATTGACAACAAACTCCCTGAAGTAGACAACATGCTACGCACCAGCTGAAGTCTCCTGCTGTATTTTCAATTAGCTGCACCTACACTGTCCTCTCTGGATACACACGTTCCAGACAGCACTCACAAGCTCCCTCATCATTACTGTGGTGAAAACATATGGGCAAGTGGAAACTACATCTCCTTAGGATCCCTTCTAACGGGTAAAGCATTCTGACAGTCCATTTCTCTTATTTCTTCTCCCGAGTAGAATCTGTGTGCTTTAGCATGGTTTATTTGTTTCCAGGCTAAACATTCATCCATTTACTAGTTCCCTTCTAAGAGAAATTTCAAGAGGACAGGAATTTTAACATTTGGTCCAGTTTTCTGGAAGGTAGCTCAAAGAACATTTCTTTATACACAAGAAATTAGTATGGGTGACTTAGCATTTCCATCTGTCTCCTTGCCACTTGCTACTTTGAAAACAGTGTTAAAAGACCTCTGATTCAATTCCTATAATAAAAATTTCTCTATCTAATAGGAAATGTACGTGTTAAACAAAAAGCCCAGCACAGAAGAGAATAGCTAGTCACTCTAGTGCTTGGAAAGGATTACAGTATGCTCAGGACTTAATTATTCATCCGGAGGAAGTTTTGCATATGAATGATACATCTTTCTACATCTAAAAAGAAACACTCCCTAACAACCTCAATCCTCCACATCTGGTCAGGAAAGAGAGGAGACAGTTTGCCCATATGTACCCTATTTTTCAAAGCCATAGCTTTCTCACATATGTTAAAGTTACTGCTACAGCATGTAATGTTATCTTATATATGTATTATTGACCAACTCCATCCAGCATTTTTGAAAAACTCTACTTGAATTTGGCATATGTCCCACTATTGAAGAGAATAACTTCCTTTCTTCTGGAAAACTTCTACTAAACTACTGCTTGTTCTTGTTTTCCATGGTCTTGCATCATAATTTGCAGTAAAGGGCTGGCCAAGTTAACTCCTAAGATAAATAATGATATACTGAATTTTCAGAAGCAGTAAATTTGATTCTACTTATCCAATCTGATTATATAGTTATACACACTTCATATTAGCTTATATGGCAAACGGGGCTCCAAAATGGGTGAATTTGGCTCATTAAATATTTATCTACTCAGCTAAGTCGGTCTTAATTTAAACATTAGTACTACAGAAACATGCAGCTTACAGGTCAATATCAATTGCTGCTAGACAAGAACAAGTAAGTAATCTTTTCCAAGAGGAGGAGATAAAGAACAGAAAGTTTGGCTATAAGACAAAGCTGGAAACAAATGTGTTTTCCCCAAGTTCTGCTAATTCACTCTGCACATGAAGATAGTGCTGCCTCAGCTTCTGAACTGAAGGGTCATTTCTTTGCCAAGTCTGTTAGGAAACCCCATTTCAGTCCTCCATGTGGTTTAGTATTGGAGAAAAACAAAAAACCACCTTTGGGGACTCTATATAATATTATATATATATATATATACACACACACACATATATATATATAATGGTCAATATGCAAATGTAAAGCGAAACCACATGCCTGATATGCAAACAGAAAGCAATAACGCAAGAAGGAACACATGAAAAGCCATTACTTTAGTCTTAAAGGAAGATTTTTTAACTAAACACATTAGTCAATCCTGATATAATGCAAAGATGACACCAGCACCGAAAGGGTTACTGCAAGTGCTCCGTAACACGCAAAACAGGACAGCATTGGAGAAAGTTATAGAACTGAAATAACAGACAAGCAATCCGCCTGGAAACGGAAAGGGTGGGTGAGTACACTCTGCTGGACAAGGACAAAAGTCAGGGTTTATAAATTTAGAAAAAATACACACCCACACAAAACTTCTCAAGTAAGAAAATCCAACATTTTTAGAAGATTTTTATATAAATTTTGCTTAATCACTCTCAATGGACATCTGCCTGTGGCTTACTACAGGGAAGACGACACATTGAGCCTGTGCCAAACAGTCTGAGCAGCCGAGGCTTTGGCTGGCTGCTGGGCATGCTTCCCCACTTGGGGCACTTCACTGGGGGCAGCTTTGGAGTGAACGAACATGGACAGGTCTCTCTTTGGAAAGGGTGTCCAAAAGAGTCAGTGCAATGAAAGTTTTGTATCAGACTTCACGGTGCTTGACTGCATTATTTGTAAAGTAATTTTAAATGGATTTTTATTGTTAAAACACAAGCAGCTAGACAAAATTTAATAATTAGCTTCTGTGCTGGACAGAACCTTACACAGGGTTAACATAAGATATTATGGCTCAATAAATCTTTCAGTTGGAGGTGAAAGTTGCCCTGCTTCGTGCAGATGGAGATTAGGACCAGCCAAGTGGAAAACAGCTACTTACAAAACTGTGGCAAAAGGCTGAAGATGCATGAAGACCCTCATTCAGATCAGGCACGGAAACTCTGTCTATGTCAAAGGAAGGTTCACAAAGTAACATAATAAATAGTAAGAGCAGATTGATGTTCTTGGCAAAAGCAGCAAGCAGGTAATTTAGAGCTGGCACTGCCCCTTCAGTCCAAGAACAGGAAACAACTGTATGACTTACCAAAACGCCCCACCCAAGAAGCCTTGGTCGGTATAAAAGCTCCGGCTGCAAAATTTAGCTAGTGATACAATCCAGGAGAGGTCTGGAAGTACCACAGAGGGAGAATGGGAGAGAAATTTCTGAGAAGTAGACTTTAGCTAAAATTAGCTACATCAAATCAGGCACAAACGCATCCCTGAAGCCTATGAAATCAGGAGAAAAAAAGTATTAAGTTTTCTACTGTACAGTTCACTACTTTAATTTATATAACTAAATATTTAGTTAGCTAGTCTCAAACTAAGTTGCTAAAATCTGCAAGCAGTTTTTCTGATAAAAGAAATATTAGACTTTTTTCTTTAATCATGAAGATTCAGACTACAACACAGAACACCAGTGTTCCATAAGTAAAACCTTTTATACTACAGATCAATTAACACAGAAAAGGAAAAAAAATCTTTAAATATTAAAAAGGGCTGTAGTTTTGGTTAGATAAATAACAAATACGAGGTATCAGGAAATATATCTGCACAATAAATGAATAAATTTTATAAGAGATGGTGCGTGCGAGTTGTTCTTTCCCAGTTTCTAATTCAGACGGATCAGAGTGCTGCGCAAAAATGCTGGCTTGGAATAGGAAACAGACTGACTGACATATTATAAATCATATCATACTATTTCAACACATTACAAGAAAGGTATTTATACCAGTATCAGCCATTCCCTCCTTTCCTTCCCAGCTTTCTCCTTACCTATAATTTGCTCCCATACTCTTTGTATTCAGTTTTTCATACCGCCCTCTCCTACATACCTGGCCTTCAAGGTCCTGAGCCAGCTCAGGATCTTTCAAGTGCCTGTCTGACAACTGAGCGAGCAAGGAGTAGGAAACACACACAACCATACATTAAGCTTTGACCTGCCTTTCCTTAATTACATACACTGCAACCCACACCCTCATCTCCTTTTTCCAGCTACACTACAGTCCTTAAGAAGTATCTTTTTAAAAGGTTAGCAGAACTGTCCACTTCTCATTAAACTCAGGCATGAAGAGCCTCCAGAGCAGATCTTGAGCCGACTGCTTGTGCCCAGTACTGCTGCTGACATTCGTACAGCCACGCGAGCACCGTTCATGTTATTTACACCAACATGTTATTACAAATTACCTCACACCCACAGCTGAAATCCCAGTTCTTATTTTTAAAACTCAGTCTGCAGAACTGCAATCCTGTAGAAAATCATTCCTACTATTTTTCCTTCGGACAACTAGTTAAAAATTATAATAGGAATTATTATTAAATAAAAATGTATCAGACTCTCCATGTTCTTGTACAGTAGTGGATTATTTGCTTGTCTGACCTGGAAACAAGAAACCTTGCTGCAATGAGATAAAGCTCAGCTCGGAGAAGTGAAAGCTAGAAAAGAATACAGTTGTATATTTGCCTTACAAATGTACACATATTAAGTTGTTGTGATGAAAAGCTTTCTCCTTTTTAACTGGTGAAAAATGATAATCTTCAATTACGTATGAATCATTTCCAAAGCATTAGCCAATTTTTGTCCTTTTTCAAAAAAAAATGTCTCTTTGAAAACTTTGTTACATTTTTGTCAGCATTTTTGGCAACATTTTGTTCTCATACACAACACATTACAATATACAGCCCAAAAGAGGTCAGGTAATCAAGTAAGATGCCTTGTCTTCTGAAGTTGCAGATAGTTAATGAATGATTACAAAACCACCTACAAAGCAATATAAACCCAGGACCAAGTCTTTACCCTGACCCTTTAATTTTGTGCATGTTCCACTTTCCCACTTTCTCACTTTTCAAAGAGAGTAACATTTTACATTCATGTCATGGCAACACTTGAACAACTGTCAAGCCAGCTGATTCTATCTGATCATTGCACAGGATTATTTCAAGTTCTCACACATTAAAAGCGAGCTTAAAGGCCAACTTTCCATTCTCTTACACTCCCAATGTATGTCCTGGTAAAATCACACCCAGGAAAGAACGGCTCCCCTTGTCTGTAGTCAGGACCACCGCACTGCTGCAGCAAAGCCATGCCAACACAAAGACAGCTTACACAACTAATCCAGCACAAAGCAACATGTTACAAGAAAAACATAAGTATCTATATTTACATGAGAGTTTGTTTTTTTCCCCCCTCAAAAATTTACTTTAGAAAATTCTGCAAAAGCTCCATGAGAAATTTCACAAAAACTCCATGAAAATGCAACTGCAAGAGCTGGAAAAGGAAAAGTGACTGCAGTAAGTTTTGGCTGAGAATGCTAGAAACAATTAGAAGTGTCATAACATCCTCAAACTACGCCTTGTCCTTCTGTACAGAAACTGCAAAATGATGCATTTTAAACAGTCACTTCCACACTTTTCACAACAGCCAAGTGAAAACCACCACCATGAACACAACGTGCTTCTTGAGAACAAAAGCCCTTTTTCCTCAAGCAGGGCTCAGCTTCGGTGCTCCTTCCTCACAGTCCAGAGAAAGATTCACCGTGTCCATGCACTGTGCTCCAATTACAAACACCAAGGTCCACGAAACATTACAAAAATCTCTGAATTAACTGCTGTTGAAGTGACAGTGAACTAAAATCCTGAAATGTACTACAAAAATAATGAGATGCACAATAGGAAAACAAAGACTTTCCCTTCAGCAAAGGATCAGTGCAGGCTCTCATTTGAACACTGGCAAATTAGCTTGAAGTTCTTTTCTGGTACAAGCTGTTGTTCTGTGACCTTACTGATGAGACTTAGGAAAAATCTTGAAAAGAATATATGACCTCCCCTGAAACTCACATACAAAATTATTTTAGCAGAGCAACCACATCCAAGGTAATGAGCTAGCACAGAAAACAGATTACCCTCTATTATTTCTTTCTCAAGAGAAACATGCTTTTAAACCTGCAAACAGGTATTTCACTTTGCAATACTATGCAGCTATACACTCAGCTTTTTGGAAAATGTACTGTTGCCATACTCTCATTTAGCCTGCCCTTGTTACCAAACTGAGCTTCAATCACACCATAATCTATCTGTGATCATCTCACCAAGAAAGCTGCCACCACAGGTAGCTCATCACCCTAAAGGTAAAGGTGACCCCTGGCCACCCGACAGGTATGAGGCCATGCAAGAGGAGGTGTGTGATGTGATTAGCTGACATTTCAACTCCAAGAGTGCAAAGACACTGTCATCTTTATAACCCCAAAATGGAAGAATTCTGCTCTCCAATATTACAGGGAGGAACAAAATACCACATCTCTGCCCACCAAGCACCATGCTCATATGATGCATAACACATATCTCTGTCTTAGCTCAAACACAGCAGCTTCAAGATAAAACTTGAGACAACACTGGTAACCTTTCCATCTTCCTATAAACCTTTTCAATCTCAGGCATCTAGCGTGCCAAGGGCTACAAATTTAAGAACCCCTCCCTATAAGGGAAGAAGTCCGCATCATTCGGCTGTACTTACGTGCTTACACTAAAATCCCCTCACACATATAAGCAGTAACTGAGGACTGTTTAGGCCCTGAAGGAAAGGCTGGGCACCTTAAAGTACAGCACAGAGGCTTTCCACATCCGACTCTCATCCCCACTCCTTCTGAGACCTACAAACCAGCAACGCTAAGCAGCTCCCCTCCTCCATCTTTTCTATGTCTCAGACACTTCCTGTCTCCATTGGCACTTATTTTCAGCCCTCAAGATTCCTTTCTATACGTTCCAGGAACCCTCTAGCCACCCTCTGTCCAGATGGCAGACGTCAGATGAAGGGAACAGGGTCTTGCAGAGTCTTTTCTTGGCCTGCTTCGCAGCAGCCTGCTGGAACGCAGGGGCAGACCGAGGCTTGCACAGACACGGCTCTGTTGCACTGCAAAAGCCCTTCAATCCCTCTCTCGAGTTTTCCTCAATGCCCTCTTTGTCTCCCAGCAAATTTGTCTTAAACCTTTCAGAGGCCTCTGCTTTCCAGGGGCATGCTTTATACAGTCAGCTCCCTACAATGCTGCAGAAAGCCAATAAAAGGCCAAAGGGAAGGGATCTTAGACACCACAGTAATGGATAACCACAGCCTCATTTTTTTAGTACATGCAAAGCAGATGCTGTTTTGACAAGCGTATGTAGAATAAAGAGCTAGGTGATATCTCCTGTCCTGCTGATCCCTGTTCATCTGCAAGAGATTTTCTGAAATTTGACAAAAACACAGTAATTTATGTGCTCAAATTCAACAAGGACCATCACCCTGTAAGGAACTATTTTCAAACGACGACTCTGGGATAACTAATATCCTTTTATCTTTACATTGGAGCAACAGACCTGCACAGTTGCACTGCTACAGAGACGCTGTCAATGAAGTACAATACCTGTTCACACGTAAGCATCAGAAAATGCCTGCTAAATAGGTCTTAACCCCAAAGGTCTGTTTTGCCAAAGAAGTATAAAAATGCAAACAATACTTTATGCCCAACTGATACCACAACCATGCTGACCACTGGTTTCATAAGTCTTAACAAGATTTGGGATACCTTTAACTCCATTCAAATCAAAGCTTATGACATTGTCTGATTCATTATTTCTATTTATGAAATAATACTTTCAAGATCCAAGAGAGTTTAAATATGAAATATATTTAATATATTAAATATATTAAAGCTGTGTACTATAGAGTATACTTAAGTATAAGCTATTCTAAAATCAAATGCATTAAAACAAGATCGTTCCCCCTTCAAAGCTTAATCAGGAAGATCCTAATGTAGATCTTGCCAAGAAATATTCTCTTCATTTTGGAAACAAGTTACAGAACTTAAGCAAAACTGTAGGGTAGGAGAGGATAAGCTATGGAGAGCAGTAACACAGAAAACCTCCCAGTATTAGGCAGAACTTTAGAAATCCAACATCTTAAAGGAACTGATCAGAAAAGTAAAGTAATTGGCCACAGAATCAGCCAAAACATGATCTTGTCCTCTGCAGGTTAATAGAAAAAATGCATCTCTGAGAAAAGCAGCATTTTTATATACCATAATGTCATTATCAAACATGTTTTTCTTCAGGCATTGGCTATCTTTTCAAACAAAGGCGTTCAAAATGGTAAGTCTGAAGAACAATAATTTGAATAAAGAAACAATAAATATCTCCTGTTGTTTCTTTTAGCACTCATGCTCATCAGCACAGCTTGCTATAGATCTGTTTTTGGTGAGAGGATATTTTCACACTCATTTTCATTAAGAGCCACAGAAAGAATATTTTTCCTTCAAAAAATTCACCACTTCTCTTTGGTATAATTTAACAACTAAATGCTATGCATACCCGATATTGGATACTCTAGCAAGGAATTTTAATCAGGTGTATTTTTTTATCTTCCCTAAAACTTGTTCATTCTTAGAAAACAATCTTTTCTATTCCTTTCTCTCTGACAAGCTATTCAAGATGAATATTTCACTGCAGATAGTTCAAACTCTTCCACTGCTTCAGCTACCTCCTTTCATTTAAGGGGTGTGATCTATTTGGGCATTAGGGAGATATACTGTAACTATATGATCATATCCATAGCTCCTCCCAGGAAAATTTGGGATTATCCAATTGAGGATATTTATCTGCTGTTACGAAATGTCTACTGCATGATTTACTGTCCTTTAACATATAATAGCTGTAGCTGATGGACTGGTTTTAAGTTCCTGTTTTGTCTCCTCCCTTCTTTAGTTTCTCAACCGTTGAGAGGTGTAAAGTCTTCAGAAATAATTTTCCAGTTTGTATTCAATTCACAACAAGTGTATGTTCATCCACAACCTATAGCTGGCTAGCCACTCTTGAACGCCCCCCAATTCCATGAAGTGAAAATGCAAAATAAAAATATACATCAGTTATAGACTACCTGTACAACCTAGTTCATGTGGGCTAGCTAATAGAAAACCATTATGCCCTCTAATTCCGTGAGCTGAAAATGCAAAATGAAAATATAAATCAGTTATAGACTACTTGTACAATCTACTAGATTGAATTTGAAGTACAATCTAGTTAATGTGGGCTAGCTAATAGAAAACCATTAAGCCTATAGAGTCAATACAGCATAAGCAGAGACAGTAAAAAAGGGAAAAAAGACAATGTAATACCTAATTACACATTTAATCATTTATCAGGATACTCCAATAGAAAGAAAGAAGAAATAAAAATGAAAATATATTGTGACCAAAAGAGATAACTGCCTAACCGTTAAATTCTATGCAAGATAGTTCTTAAGGTGGGAAGAGAAGTGCATGTGTTGCGGCAAGCATTTACAACTCAACTGTAACAGACTTAGGGCTCAGTGAACAGCCAAGTAATTTTGCACTATTTTTGGCTTGGAGTGATAAGATTTTCTTGCATAGTTAAGCATTACTTCCAGACATCTGTGTTTGATTCTGGTTTAAAGCTAGGGTTAGTCTTGCAGGGGGTGTCCCTGCTCAGTCTATAAGGAATATTCTCCTTGCATCACAAGGAAGGATTATCTTCAAATTCAATACACAGAACTCTAATACCAACTGTGTCAGAGTACACTGTGAGCAGGAACAAGAGGATAATGTTTATATTTTCAGTCCCTCGGTTTTATGAGCATCTAGGTCCAACAGAAACATGAAAAACAACACAAAAGAAGCAAATAGAAGATGAAACAGTAACCCTATAGACTAAGGAACTTGAAAAAGTAGATGCTGAAGCCACAGACAGCTTTTCTATGGATAGTATCCACCTTTCCAGTCATCGTATCTTCCACCATCACTCTTAAAGTATCAACTTCTCTCTTTGTAATCTGTGATGGGATTTTCACACTGATGTGAAGCCACATAAACGACTAACCTGTATTTCTTCCACATTCTTTTCTGAAAATGGGATTTGCAGAGAGAAGAGGAAGTAAAGCAACTCAGCTAATTAAGAACTTTGCCTATTCCATTCTCTAAGTCTCGTTAGGCCTTAAGCCCCTGCCCATGTATATTCCTTGGAAGGATCTGTTTCAGGATTGCTATTTTGGTATCTTCATGCCAAAGTTTAAATAAAGCAACTACAATCTCTTGGCTAGTACATGCTAAGAAAATATTTGCTCTGAGACAATATTACCAAAGAATGCCTCTGAACTGTCTGCTCAGTGTGCTTTTGTCACTAGGGTATAAACCATAAGTAAAATAGAAAATAAATATTAATTTATAATAAATATATCCTTATTATCCTTGTCTTTATTATCTTTACTGACTGTGAAACTCCCTGCCAGAATCACCACAGTTTCTGTCAATGTAAACAAGAAATGGATAATCAAACACTCTGCAATCAGTCACTGGAGTTTGGAATTGATTGCTACAGAATCTCTCACTATTACAAAACAACAGAATTATGCAAAAGCTCATATCTAAAATACTCTTATATAACTGATTCTGATACTGCTTTCAGAGAGGAAAGAGATTTTTTGCTAGTGCTAGGGAAAAAAAAAAAAGGCTGGGAAACTTCCTTGGCAACTGGACATCCACGTTGGCAGAAGGTGTGGGAGGGAAGAGCAAAAATTCTTGCCTCTATGCAACCACATGTCCCATAAAAACTGGGCAAAAGGACCCATGATTTCAAGTCCACTCCACCCTGGTTCATATTACTTCATTTTTTTGCTAGTTAAATTTCTATTCCAAGGTTGTGGTTCAGAGATCTAATCTAACATTATATTATAGGGCAGGGTTCTCCGTAGGACTATCCAGACAACCTACACCACAGCTTCCATACCAGCAGATATTTCTACTCAGCTAATAGTGAACTGATACTTGAACATCTGGCATGACAACAGTATATGAAAATGAGTAAATGAAAAACTCGGAGCTGAAACCAAATGAGAAAGATATTTTTGATGGTTCTAAACAAGCCAAGAGAGTGATGGTGTCTGAGGGAAACTGAAGTTTAAAGCAGAATTCTTAATGTGGATCTGCAATAGATCCAACAGAAGTAAACGCATTAGAAATTGGTTCAGCCAGTGGCCTACATGAAGGCTAAAAATCAGCAGCAGTCAGACCGTCCAAGGAACCATTTGTAATTAGACACCCCAAATCACTGCTTATGATTGCATTTGCCATATGCTATTTCCTGTGCTTAAAACTGGAGAGAAGAAAGACCTTCAGACAGCACGGTAGCAAAACTGGTAAAGGAAAGGAGCAGATTCTGTATGAGTCTTACCTGGTAACCTAGTGAGAATCCTGAACCACAACATGAAACGTAACTAATTTCTTATGTCTGGCTTACTAGCACATCAACTGCAGAGCACAAAGAAAATAAGACAAACATGTCACCTTGAGAAAACATTTCACAGCCTTCTACTCCAGCTCCTCAAATCGAAGTATGAAGTGACAACATAGACCCTACAAAAATATTACCTGGGTCTAAACACATTGAGAGTATCTCTATTAAACAAAGGCAACAGTGAAAGAATGGTTATAAAAGAGTGCTCAGTAAACTGCCTTTTCTATCTTAAAATGTTATTTCATACAAAGAGATGAGATAAACCCACACTGCTAATATTGTTATCAAGATAAAAAGCTAGCTAGAGGCAGAAAAGCAGGGCAGGAGAAACACTTAAGACTCAGTTACTTCCTCCCTCTGGCTACCCCCTATCCAATGTTTCTTCTCCCTCTGCAGCTAAGTTTTTTTCCAGCTTCTGTCTGCATAGTACAGGTTCATGTCCATACATGTCTGTGCTAGCTAGTTAAAAAACAAAATCATCTTACCAACAGCGGCACAGCGAGCAGATGATGAATTCCATTCCGACAAAATCCACAGCAGGGGATTTCCACCAGGATGGTGAAAGAGTAAGACACAGTTAGGATACTCAAAGAAATGCGGGAGTCAGGAGCCCGTGGCTGCCTGAAAACTGATTACTGAAGCACTGCCTGAAATACTGGTAATTTCAGAAAAATACAACTTCTAGCAGGTAAGGGTAAAAACAGAAGAACATCCCATTCCAGAGAAAGGATTTATATATCTTATTCTTGAAAGGGCAGCTGCCCCAAAGAGAGGAAAGTGCTGCCTGCCTTTCTATTTTCTATTGGAGAAGCTGTTATCATAAAGTTTCCTCCTCTTCTTCCAGGGCAAGTCTGATAAATAAATAAATAAAGCCCCTGCTCACATTAAATGAAGATTTAGCAAGCATTTTACTAATGCTTCTTTCCATCTAGTTCTGCCTGCCTTTCAAATCAGTGTGGAAATAAAGAAACAGTAATTCTAAAGAATAAATAAATAATGAGAACTATTTTTTCCAGTCCTTCCTCTTCCACAACATTAACTCCACTGACTCAATACATATTAGAAAGTCCAAAATATCTGCTCAAAATTGTTTCTTCTGAAACTCAATCACTTTCTTGAAAAGCATTAAGACAGTCACTTTATATCTGTTTTAAGAAATATCAGGAATTCCATTCATCTTTCTACTTCTCATTCCACCGGGAGAAACAGCCAGATGTTTTATTCCTGGACGTGTTTATTCCACTAGCTCCACCTTGTGGAATGTGCCTATAATATAAAAACAGGCCCTAGAGGAAAAAGGGCTTTAATTTGAGTTTACGTTTAATAAGATTTTAAGAAGACTTGACATTTACATGTTTTCATCAGTCACATAAGAAGACACTCTTAAATGATCTATATTCCCAGCAAAAAAAATAAGCATCAAGGAATTACCAATAAAATAAGCTGTTTTTACTTCGTGGCATTGGAGGCCGTGCAGTATTCACCCAGGAGATGGCAAATGCAGCTGTACAGGGCTGCATTCGCTGTGCTGGCTGGCCCCAGGACTCAGGAACATAAGGAGGAGAACATGGAATCACAGACAGATTCTCTGCAGCTGTGAGGCTGAGGGGCAGATGACCAAAGAATGCAGCAACCCTACCATTAGTAATACAGACAAATGACAAAATTTAATCTTTCATGACACTAGATTGACCCTAATTTTAGACAGGTATGCTGAAAGCTATTCACAATTCTTATCAAGCAACTTATCAGAAAAAAAAAATCATAGTGGAATATCTGCATTCAGCCATTCCTAAAAGCTTGTATTTAGAAGAGCATACCACAACCATATGTTGCCTATCACCTATTTCTTGAGATTTAAAAGGAAATCGAACCAGTACTGCCCTCTAGTGAAGACGACCCCGTACACGACAAACGTAGCAACTTCTATACCATTCCAGTTTGCTGCTTCCCATCTGTGCCTTGCTTTTCCTCCTTCCGTGTAATTCTGTGTATTATTCAGGGTTCTATTTTGTCACGTTCATTTCCTTCTGGTTCTTCTGCACAAGGGCTACAACGTCTACAAACAGAAGCTTTGCAAGTTTACATCCCACGATGCGACATCAGCACACAGGCTCGGCTCAGAAATCAGTGGTGTTGTACCGAAGCACTGCACTCCGGGTTTCCTATTTTAGAAGGACAATGTAAGGGCAGTTTGCAACGTAAATGCAAATAAGAGAATGCAAACCGAGACATTCACAAATGAACCCAGAAGAATGAATTAAGTATTGAACAACTATATGAAATCTAGGAGTGGAGCACTCAAACTCATTTGGCAGAACACCACACTTCCTTGGAGTACTAGGGAGCACAAAGCTCACAACTGGTTGAATGCAAGGTCTCTGGATCTGTACAAGAGTTGCAAGCAGAGTGCTCCAGAGAGGCACGTACGTCACTACATCAGCACGCTAGTTTGCCGATGCCCTGAAGCTCGGAAAGCCTGCATCTCAGCCCCAAATACCCAACTTGCAGCAGCCAGCAGAAAAATTTCAAACTCGGTGTGAGGACATTCTGTGCACTTCTGCAAGTTTCCATAGCTGCAGGCTGATTCCGTTCCCTAGAAATCATCCCAAGCCCCCAGCCTCACGGCAGGAGCACTGGCAGGAGCTGGCTGCAGAGGGAGCCTTCTGCCCGCTCTCGCCACCAGTTTAACGGGTGAGTGAGGTCAACTTGCCAGGAAAAGTTGGGAACCCCACGTTCAATCAATGGAGTGATTTGGAGGCCAGTGCTCAGCTTCACTTTCAGCAATGATCCTACCAGAAAAAAAATCAAAGAGTGACTACCCTGTGGTCAAGGTGAAGAGAGCCCAATCCTTTGCTGCAGAGCACCCTCTGGATCTTTTTCTCACAGTGCATGTTAAACAAGCTCTGAACATTAAAATAATAATTTGTTTTAAACCACACAATATTTTTCTGTTCCAGTTCCCTCAGCTACATTAGCTCTGACTCTGAATGACCTTTTGCTTTACACAACACTTCTGAGGAAAAAAACAGACTTTCTCTTTTAAAAGAAAGTAATCAAACACATCTTCAGATGTTGAAGGCAGACTCTGATTGCCTCTTCGACGCCCATAGAGGAGTGTCTGCCTCGCATGGCACACAGACAAATAGATCTCTTAGTGCAAAAAAGCCAGACATTAATTGCAAGAAAGACAGATGCTTGCAGCCTCTCTGAACTCCTCTATACTTCTCATTTGTGATGGTGATTCTGAGCCTAAAAGAGCCTAGATATTACAGTAGCACAAAACAACATTAAATACTTGAATATTATAATAGTTCAGGGACCAGGATCACAATCTTTGGTAGCATTAAAAAAACATGTATTGATAGGGAGGACAAAAACCCATGAGCGCATGAACACTGACACACTGAAGACCTAAAAAAAACAGCCTGCCAAAGTAAAGATACCTGTCATCACAAGCACATGAAACTTCCTTGCTTAAATTAGGTTTCGATAAGTCCTTTTCATGACATTCGAGATTCAGGCTAAAAATGACAACTAACACACGGAAGTTTCCAAGTCACATATCCTTACTCAGACCCCCCCAAGGAAACTAACAAAAGGACTACTCATCTTAAACTAATATTTTTATGGAGAAAACTCCTTTTGCCTTGACCTTATTCAGCCATGTTTATCTGCAAATATCGTAAATTGTTTGTTTGGATTAGTTTATTTACAGCACAAATCACTGCATTCACAAAGAGACAGACCATATTTCAAATATTGAAAAATATTTCAGTATATTCAATATTCAAATATTTCAAATATTAAAAAGCCTCTGTAAGCTTGCTTTTAATAGGAAAGAATGTATATTTAGTACTTAAACTAATGCAGACAAACTGTTCTTGATAGTAGGTGGCAACAAGTCCAGCCTAATATAAGTCACTATTTTTGAGAAAAGACCAAATAAAGAATATTTCTAACATTTTCTTTCTTTAGAAATCAAAAATGTCTCAGCTAGATTATCTGTCCACAATTGTAGAGGCCACCACATGCTTTGTCCCTGCAGCTATCTCTGTTTGGCAGCCTCACGCTGCTTTATCACCCCTTTTACTTGAGCTGCCATACGCTTAGTTTCTTTGGCTGGGGGACGATAAAGCTGCCTAACCACTTACAA
>NW_010583639.1:61567-93161 GCF_000705375.1 Tinamus guttatus
GGGCAGCAGGAACTGAGGTATAATTTCTTAAATATGCAACGCAACTTTCAGTCAGATTTATCATTCTAAGGCGCAAAAGCTTATTCGTTTTTCCAACAAAGTTCCAACAAAGATTTCTCCAAGGAGAAAGATATCTGTCAACTGAAGCAGATCTTGAATCCTCTTCCTGCATATCTACTCGATCATGAATAGTTAAAACAATAGTTTCATTTAAATAAGGTTGGATTCAGCCTGCTAGGCTGTACAGACAACCACATGCAAATGGTTTTATTACAACAAGTGTCACAGGCAGCTTATTGACTCAGTGCGAGAACCAGGCAGAACGCTAGAAACCACGTGAAATTCATGCCTGTTTCACCTCACAATAACAAAAAGAAACAAATGTATTCATCTCCAATTTTCATACAAATTACAACCCATAATGCCTAAGGGCACAGAACAAAATGCATCAGTTGGTCATAATGATGCAATCTGGCAGCAATACGTACAGTGACCTTTAATCCATGTAGGCCTCTTCTCTATGCTTAAAAGGAAGTCGGGTTAGCAGAGTGCAGCCTGCAATGACAGATTACACGAGCCTCCCTGACTAGGTCTTTCTGTATGCCTCCCTGCATCCTTTTCACAACAGTTAGTAACCACAGACATCAAATAATACTGCTGCCAGCATCCTGACTGATACTCCTTGTCTGAGATTTCATGCTTACTGCAGTTAAGCTTATTGTGTCCGCAGCTCTCAAACATAAAATGGAGGAAGATATAAACCTAACACCTTTCTGGCAGAGATGGGTAAGCAGTTAAACAAAAAAATTAAAAAAAAGAAAAAAAGAAACACTGCTTATAGTACTGTGACAACGCTTAAACTACTACAGTTTAAAATGAAAAGCACAATAAAAATTATCTGATGAAAATACTGAGCAGCAATTTCAGTCACTTTATTGAAAAACAGTACAGGTGAAATAGCTAGAAATTACAATAAGAGTGATGGAAAGTAACTTAGAAATCACTATGGGTATATAAACATATGGAAAGGAACATTCCTCTCCCTAATTAGCAGACTCGCTTTATCTCACCTTAAAGATCTCTTCTCTTGCCTGAAGCCTGAGAAGTCTTGACATAGTGCAGTCCTCATTCGAAGCTAGAGAAGAAGAACTGTAGCACGTGCAGTTCAACTGGCAGAACAGTTTGGAACTTCGACACCTACGCTGGTAAAACAACTAAAAACTGAAAACCAGTCCAGGGAAAACCGCTAGCAAACATAGCTGCCCTACCAGCTGCTGCCTGTTGGGAATGGTCAATTCTTGAGTAAGCCTCTTAAAGAAATCTGTGTTTCAGTTCTCCGAGTAAAACTTCTGAGAAAGACACCAAGGAGGAGGAGGGGTCTAAATATATGCAGCCTGCAATGAACATAAAGACGTCTGGCCTTTCTAGGCATCTGGAAAATTACGCATTCTTTTGGCTGTGCACTAGTACTGGTACCTCCTGCATGTTCTACAGGATTGTCTGTGCAGCAGTTGGACTCTGGAAATTCAACTTCTCCCTGCTGCTTTCCACCTTAACATGGCAAAACAAACTAGAGCTCTTAGTTTGGCTGTCACCCTTGTCTTTGGTCTTCACTTTTAAAAGTTTACTTTCACAACAACCTAAAACACTAGATCATTATCTCATTATAAAATCTTCTGTGTCTAGTTAGCTGGCAATATCAACAGCATATCCTTAATTGAGAATGATCTAATCCAGTTTACTCTGCATTGAAAATAGAGGGCCCCTTCTCAATTATCTTGGAATACGTAATATTAAACATCCTGCAGTTACCTGAGGTAAACACACGCCCTTCAGGTTGTTGGGGAAACAGCAACCCCAACTGTTCTGGTTTGCCAGGTTTAATACAGGATATCCACATCTGCAACAGAGCACACTGAAAACCTATTTTCAAACAGTAGCATTTTCTCTGAAAAGTACCTAGAAGCAACAAGTCCACCAATGGCTCCTGTCCCACCCTGCCTTTCCTCACTAGTATGACTACAAGATTCCATAAAGTATTTCGTCTTAGTGATCATCATGAACACACACACACACACAAAAAAAAGTCAGACTATAAGGCTTTACCAATCAAATCTGGCATGCATTGCTCTTTCAGAAAAAGTGCTCTCACTGACCAGTACAGCAATACTTTTCCCTCATAGATATATATTAAAAAAAAATGCTAACATTTTACCATTCTGTAAAATGAGAAAGCAAATGCAGAGCTCAGAGAGAAGCTCTTCATCTAATGTCTTAAATAAAGGCATCTCTTTCTGGCTTCAAAAATCACTCTTCTACCCTATAATGAAGTTAGGCAAGGTCCTAGACTTTATTTAAAGAAAAGGTATCAAAGACAAATTTACTAGTTCACATCAAGAAACTTATCCCTTTTCTAATGCAAGTTGTTACTAATTGTGCAAAACAGCTGCAATTTGGAAGGCCCCTACACACAGCCACAGAAACTAATGCAGGAAGTCCTCCACTTCCTCTCATTCTCAGCACACTTCCAAAATTATACTGGTGATAGAAGCTGTAACTTCCTTCATGTAAACACATAATCTTCTTGATTTGCTCAAGGTTGCCTCAAGTTCCTTTGGAAATATGTCACTGAGTTCTACATTAGTGACTTTTAAAACTAAAACCTGACACTGACTCACAGGGAGACCCTAGGCACACCACTTTCCATCTCCGTACCTACGCCTGGGAAACGGAATATTTACCTCCCAAGGTCATTACGAGGGATACCATTGATAACTCGATAAGATTAAAAAGCTGCACAGTTCTATACAGCTGTTAATTTAGGGCAGAAGCTTAAAGAAAGGTAGGCAAACAGAGCAAAAAGAGAACGGTTTCCGTTTGGTAAAAGCCTCAGCTCTATCATAGAAATCTCACTTTCTCATGAGATGCAGCACTTTATAAATCAGATAGTACCCTTACATAACAAACAGAAAAGCGACATCAATTTAAAAATTTAAGCACCACTCATCTGTAAGTCAGGAAGAAACAAACTAATTTTTCCAATACATAACATTAGCAGTGGCTTTCCGCTTAAAGAAAATTCTCTGCCTGAAAATATCTGCCCTTTTAGAAAGAAACCTCTTCATAACGTCTTGGATTCAAATAAACCCCTTCTTAGGCACTGAAAAAAAAAAAAAAAAAAAGTGAAGATGCAGGAGTCCATAACAGAGGGAAATCATCCTGTAAATCCCTCAAATATTTTAAACCATGCACTACCTAACAGACTAATACGTCTCACCTTTAAAAGTCAATAGTGAAGATGCAGTTTTAATGAAAATCAGGGTACTGAGGATGAAAGTTTTCTAAAGACGTCTAAATACAAGTGACTTCCTTCAAACTCTTTAATTTAAATAATGGTATTGGCTGCTCTGCTTTACTCCTCTTGTCAGAAAGGCATGTTCCCAGACCATTACGGAAAAATTATTAGGGAGAAATGTGTTCATAGTTATGATGCTAACAGTAAAGCAACAATAGAAAACTCAAAGCCTGAGCAACAGTTCAGATGCAGCCACAGGACCTGGGAGTGTCACATTTCCTTCCCTCTGCCTCAGGCCTCAGATATTATGGGGAAAACAAAAAGTCAAGATGGTAAAGTCTGCTTCTTTGACAGACCTGCTGCATCACTGACTTTTTCAGAGGCTCCCTTGAAAAGATGATGTAAAGTAGACGAGATTTATCTCTACTGAAAAAAGGACTACTCAAAACACTGTTTAAAGCTTGTGACTGTAAATGCTGCCAGGGCTCATTCAGCTTATTGTAATGCCAGATGTATCGTAAATTCCTGTTAGTGTCTCACAAATAACTTAGAAACAGCTTACAACAGTTCCTCTATTGAGAACTCTTGCTTATTTCTTTAATGTATAAGCCAAGCTGAACCAAAATCTTTAAGTTTCAGAATAGCATCCTCAGTGTCAGTTATTTCTTGAGCTATAACTACAGTTATTTCTTACTACCTGGCTAACTTCAAAATATAAGCATCTTCAACAGCATGTCTTAGAAAAAGTCAGATTGGCTATTCTGGGAAAAAGATTCACTTTGTATATGCCTAGTTTTCCAGAAACCAGCATAAAGAGATCTCTCCAGCACAGAAAATTCAGCTTGTTACCTCAAATAATCTGCTATTCCATCTCACTGGAATCAAAGAGTAATGAAGAATCCAAAACTGGAGGAGAATATTGCTCCTGCAAGTAAGACTGCTACCTTGGCAAAAGGCAGCACACTTGCCGGTGAGCCTGAAGAGCACAAAATGCCACCTGTAGCCACTTGTCAAATACCACTGGCTACCAGTTACTTTTTTCTGAACCAGCTTTAGTCCAGCTTTGAACCTGGAAAAGGCAAATTGGTTTCACAGGCCCCACACATCTGTGTGTCCTTATCAGATAAGAGGGAGTTTTCACTGCCTGCTTCTTGGTATTAGTGAAATGAAGGTTGTTCCCATGCCAGGATGCAAGGATAGGGAAAAGCTCTTCCTTCGGCAAGTTAGTAACCATGATTCAAATAAACCAACACCAAGTTTTTCCAGGATCAACAGGTTGAGTGCATTTCATGCGGATAAATGCGGATAACGACATCTACATCGCCTCATTCAACCTCAAGCTGAACTGCAACCAACACAGCCCAGTCCTGAATTGCATGGGGGGCTAGAGAGAAAGGAATAACATACGAAATTGTGCAACACTTGCCTTGCAGTGGTCAGAACTACATCCGTGTCAAAAAAGACTTTTTCTCCAAGAAACACGACTATGGCTGCTGCTACAAAAGATCCTCATTTAGTGAAAATCTTTTTGAGGCTGCAAATCAGGTTTAGTCACACTGGAATTACTGAGGTATCAGTTCCCTAACTTTAAAGGTGCGCTGCATTTTCTGAAACGGCAATCTATGCTGATATAAAATTCACTCCATTAAAAAAAAAAAAAAAAAAGACAATTTGTCCTATTCCCTATCTAGATATCTAACAACATGCACAGCAATGTTCAAGCCTTCTTATCAGCTTAATAACATGCAGATTAAATATCTCAAGGATGTACCTATGTCCAAGTTTTTATATTACCAGCAAATCTCAAAGTATTCTATACAGGACTTAGTCATTTTAGAGATGCGCACACCAATGTTCAAGCCTTCTTACCAGCTTAATAACACGCAGATTAAATATCTCAAGGATGTACCTATGTCCAAGTTTTTATATTACCAGCAAATCTCAAAGTATTCTATACAGGACTTAGTCATTTTAGAGATGGGAAATGAAAGAGAAAAGGAACAGAAAGATATGCCTGAAATCATCCAGCATGATAGCCAAATTCAAAATAAAACCCAAATCTCCAATTCCTGCACTAGCAACCTTCAGCCACCCCAAGAATATCTGAAATACAATTTGCCACTACAAAAAGGGTTCAGCTTGTAAACAGAATATTTTATTCCATGTTCACCGATATTTCTTAGTAAATTATCCTAGCAAATATTTGTAACAATAAGGTCTAGAAATACAGAGCACAATCTTTTTCTTCCCTCTGTAAGCTAAGAAAACTGACTTGCAAACAGCAAGTTCAAAAACATTTTACCAGCTTCTTCAGCAAGGGTTTCAGTGAAGGCAGAGATCTAGTCAGCATTTCACCTAGCAAAGAGGGCTTTTTGTTAAAAAACAACAAAATATTTTTACATTGACCTACCAAATATTTGACAAAATGCCTCGTTACTATTTCTTATTCTGTATTTTCCACAACAGATATAGGAGCTTTGCTGAAGGGCTGTCTGCATACATTTCGTACTCTACAAATCACCAGTTATCTGAAAACAGAGAGCACTGCGGCACTAACGGCTTCCCTCCCGGTATCCTTACGCAAGTGCCGTGGCCATGAAGCATTACTACACCCCCTGGCAGCAGAATAACAACTGGGGATGGAGGGTGGTTAAGAAATACAAGAAGGCAGGGTAAATCGAGGAATATTTAGGTAGTTAATATTTAAAACTCGACTTCAGTTCATCAAAATTTGGGGAATTTGAAAGGGAACAACTGAAATTTTAGTGCACTTGCGTTAAAAATTATAATTAAATAATACTGTTTGCTAAATAGAATGCAAAACCCCACAGCTACATTTCTGGAAGTCACTGAAATAATCAGCTACAGGTTAATCCATTCAACACAGGAAGCGAAAGGACTTTCCTTACATTACTGTGCGAGTTTGGTCCAAAGCCCACTGAAAGCAAGGGAATTGGAGCCTGTGAAAAACGCCATCCTTCTCTTACGACAATATTGCTTCCTGTTTACCTGCTCTCTCTTTTTTTTTTTTTAATCTGACCACACAGAAGCTTTGGAGATTACGTATATTTGGAATATAAACCATTGCTCCTCCTTTCTATTTTCAGGCATTTAAGAACAGGCTAAGAGCGAGAACCTGCACTTAAGGACCAAGATAAATCCAAAGCTCTCATATTGAGGTTGTTACTTATTTAAAACATTTCTATAATAAAACCTTGATGAAAACATTGCTCTGACAAACCTGCTCCCTCATTCGTTCACAAACACAAGCTATTTCAAGAACACAGAACCATAGTCTGTGAAGAAAAAGACCTGGTAGACCAGATTGGTGCAAGATGTTATTGGAAACTAAGGCATATTTTGGAGCAATCTGTGTTCCCTCAGGTAGAAGTATCACCTGTACATAAACTTCTTGCAGCCCATAACGGAACGGGACGTCATGCATCCTCGTACACACTCAAGAGCCTGCTCTGCCCTTGGACATAGGCTGCAGCACAGCAGACGGATGTTGCAGAACTATCACACAAGTCTTGCTTTTCAGACTAGTCAACACAGAAGAGAAAGAAAGCAAGCAGGGGAGCAGTCATACCCACCAACCATCTTTGGTAAACAGAGAGCTTAAGAGATGAAGGTCTAAGTACGTGCGTTACATTTGTTTTTATGGACAGTGTGGTTTTTTTTTTTTTTCCCCCCTCTCTCTCTTCAATCCTTTAGAGCAAAGTCAGGAGGTTTCTCTGTGCTGCAAACTACTAATTGAGAAATTGTCAGAACAAAAACCAAAAAAGTTTCTGGAACACTTTCAAAATCTTTATATTAACTGCTGGTTTTGGAGCATTATTTCTTTGTATTTTCACTTCCAATGTGAAAATAATGCAGCTGTAATTGCCATGCACTCATCTGCACCCCAAAACACACCCGTATAACACACAGTTTTCCAACAGGTCCATGCTTTAATACTCAATCTTGCATCAAAGTCAGGCCAGTAAAAGACACATGCCCACACTCCCTCCAACACACTAAATTTCAGGCTATTTACATCACAAGGAAATACCTCTCCACTTATGCTTAGATTACATCACAGTGAAATCTTGCAAGCCAAAGACTATCAGAGAGTTTATTCTTTCTTTCTGTGTTCTTAAATGAGGGGCATGTCTAAAGTAGGCCCTGGCATGCTGGGTACATCTGAAAGTACTTTTGGTACTTTTATTGGGCCTTTTATGACTCTTTAAGTAGCATCAACCTTAAACTGCCACTGGTTTTAAAAAGTCAACCTGATTTGTGCTTTGTTATTCTAAATATGGATTTGTATCACATTCTTGAAATATTTTACGGGAAACAGATGACTTAAAGTTTATTTTCTAAACAACACTGTCTTTGCAGTCATTAAGCATCTAGAGGAACCCATACCCCAGCTTTATACTTCCACCAGTTGTGACGGCGCAGTGTTCAACAAACTCTAACTGAACAACAGGAAGCGTTAAACGACCAGTCCCCATTTCACAGCGTAAACACTCCACTGAAGAATTAGGTTAAGTCATTTTCCATGTTCTTCCTAAAATTATTTCATTCCACAAACATTAGCTGCCCCTTCTCCAGATTTGAAAATGCTACGTGACAAGAATCATAGATTTTACCTAGTAACGGGCTACAAAACATTATTACCAAATCCTTCGAGTAAAGCCAGGGTGTTCTACTTCCTCAATGGTGTCAGATTTTGCCTGAATAACTACAAACAACCACTACTGCACTCTCCAATATATTTTTTGCTTTGCTTCCTTAATGGTGACCGACCAAATAATACAAAAGCTACACGAAAAGAGAAGCATTCCTCTCATGCTACCTGCAGATTTGATGAGCAATGAGAAGTCTGCAGTTGCAGTCAGTGGTAGAGATAACACCACACTAGATTAATGCAGGTATGTACCTGGTATTGTAATATTCAGCATATTTTTTGCAGTCAATGTAATAGATAAAATATTCAGATAGAGTCCAGGGTTTTCGACTGCAAGTTGCTCAAAGAGGGCTACAAGATATATTTACTTTTATGTTATCAGGTTAGTTTTGATTGTCACAGCTGTAGATATAAATCAGCCTGGTAGTACAATTAGATGCCTGGGGTGCTCCTGAGGAACAGCACTGTATTTGTGACATTGGAAGCATCACTTCACTGTTGGAAGCAGAAGCCCAATGTTTTGCCAAGATCCAGAAGAGGGGACTACATAAAGATAACTCTCTCTTCTGTCCATGACCATAGTGAGACTTTATTTAGCAGGAAGGTGTCCCAAAAAGGAAAGGTTTTATCATTAGGATGAAGAAGCCACTAACATTTGTCTGCAGAAGAATTAAGAATTCTCCTGAGGAAATACAAGGATGGAGTCAATAGTCAGGAGACCAGAACTGTGATGTAATTTTTGGAAAGAGAAAAACAGTTTTAATTGACGATGCACTTTTTTCCCCCCTTTTATGTTTAAGTTAGCTTTGGTTCCAATTAAACTGCAAAATTAAATCACAAGTGGGATGGCTGAGAGCGTGGTATTTTCTCCTTTGCTCAGGGTGGCCTGATTCCAGGCCATCTGCGCGGAATGTGCGGCAGGACAGTCCACCCTTCCGCCAGCATGGCCCCGCGGTGCCAGCCGCCTCATGCAACCAGCAAAAGGGACAGGGAGGGAGCGTCTTTTGTTTTCCCTATTTGTTTATTTGCTTTACCCTGGCAGCAGGCAAAGGGCTCTTCTCTTGCCAAATTCATTACCATTGTAAAATGTTCCCAATTACACTGGGGAGAGCGCGCTACAGTCAAGAGGAGGAAACAAAACTCCATAGAGTTTACAATTAAACTACACAACTTTATAAGCCTTATTTTAGGAAACAGGTGAGAGAGCTAAACACAGCACATCTTTCCTCAAGAGTTTCAGTTTGTACAAATATTTGTTCCAAAATTTTCAATTAATCTTTTCGTTACAGGAAAGAATCATCCAACTACTACCGGTCTTGTCATTGTTAAGATTCCTTGATTTGATAAACCATCTCAAATAGCTTTCAAAATCCTACTGTTTTACATCAAAATCTAGGACCATTCATTTACAACTGCCTGGTCAATTACCATTTTCTACAAATAATCATCAGTTTGGGATCATCAGCATTAAAAAGGCATTCCTATATTTCCTTGTCTCCCCCAAAAGTTCTTGTCCCCAATCTGTACTGTGCTGTCACATAGACTTTTGTGACAGCAACTGTAGTCTACTAAAGATAAGCTGACAAAACAGTTATTTTCTGCCCCTGTTGGAACAGATTCCGGAAATTCCCAGCCTCCTTTCCCTCTCAGTGGTACCACAGCCTAAATGAACCTTTTATATGACTATGCTCTGAGAGAGTGAAAAAAAAACAGTACTTAAAAGCATTTCCAAGCAAGCACCCATTGTGCTTAAAAGACAAGATTAAGAGCTTCACTTGTATTGCATTTGCAAAAATCTGGACACCAAGTTCCCTGTCATGACTACATAAAGTATATGCACAGGATAAATACTTATTCTGTTGTAACACAAGAAGCTGTTCTAGGTTTACTATGTAATTTGAACATTACAGCTTTCCTTTGCTGAACTGCTTCTTGTGTCTACCTTGGAGTCCCAAAAGCGATCCCTCATTCTGCCCCTTCTCGGTACCGCCAGCAGCGTTCTAGCATCGGTGTCTAAGCTGCGAAAGGCAGGAGACCTTCCTCTTCGAGGAAGACAAATCCGCTCCTGTGAAGTATTTGGAGGCTTTCCAAACACCATGAGAGACAGCACAGAACTCGAATCTGAAGTGCAGGAGCAATGCTGCCCCTTACAAGATAAAGATAACTAACCACAGTATAGTACTTGTTTAAAAGACACTATTCTCAAGCCCTTTCTGGGCTTGAGTTCTTCTCCTTCAGCTGGAGAGCAAAACATTTGCTGTATGTACTAAGAAACTAGTACAAGACCTAAGCATAGCAGTAATTCTGAAACAAACAACAACACTGTTGAAGATCCATAAAACCTATATTACTTTCTCCAAACACATGAGGTTCAAACAATCAAGAATTAAACCGAGGAATCATACATTGCTCTTTTGCTATGGCAAGATTTCATAGTTACCCCTTAATACAAAAGGAATCAGCCGAACTGATGTTTATTGGCAACTCTTAACCAGCATAAGCTTAGAAAAAAAGGGTAAGAGGAGAAGTAGGGGAGCAGGAATAGCATGAAAGCCAGCGCTTACTCACCACTTCCTGAAGTTAAACAAAGGGCGAAGAAACTAATGAAGCTGCTGCAGGCCCTCTGCCCAGCTCCTACCTGCCATGCAGCTCCTGCCCACAAAAAACCACAGCATCCTACATAAACACATTCAAGATTGAACATTACCCTTTAGTAAAACATTCCAGCATTTCTCGGCAGAAAAGAGCAATATAACGGACTGCTGTCTAAATTAGTTTACCTAAAATAAGCCATTGCTTATATGACACTCCCTCCCTGTCCCGAGGGATTTAAGAAGCATGCATTGCCATGATCTGACAAGAGGTAATCCAATAAACCAGACATCCGCCCTCTCGCCTGCACAAGGACGCAGCTGCTCTGACTCCTCATCCAGGCCTTGTATGTCCAAATGGTGTCTATAACAGCTCAACTAGATCTCTGCTGCAGGAGGAAGTGTCAGGCACTCCTCTAAGCAAGGACATCTGCAGTTAGACCCACATGCAGATACCCAAATCTTGAAGGCTTCTTTTCACACACACAAAAAATGATTAGCAGAGTTTGTGTTTTTCTCACAGGTCCCTTTTCACTTTCTATCTCTGTTGCAGTAGCTCTGTTTAAACTGGGTACACAACCCAGGGAAAACTGTCACTGTGAGCTAATCTCTAAAAGCCACCAGCTCTCTCCCCCCAACCCAGATGGAACCGTCCACAGAACAAAAACAGCTGCTCCTGATAAACCTACATGACTGCATTTCATAACACGCCAGAGACTTCTAACATCAGCACAGCATGTTTGGTTCTGTAACAAGTGTATCAATACTTTGCCTCCCACATCTTGGGAGCAATACTATTGAAGAAGAAAAAAACAAATCAGAAGTTTTAAGAGTGACCAGAAGAACGTACTGTGAAGAGGAGGTAGGTAACATCAGGTTGAACAAAACTGTAGTCATTTATGGTGAGTCTTGCACAAAACAAAGCCCAACTAGCAAAGGAAGTTAACTAAGACCTTTGCTATAATAAATATTAGTTGAGAGCTTCACTTGATTTCATATGAAAGTTTTTCTGTTTTGCAGACTAAGTGCTGGATTTTCACATCACGAGATACCTGTCTGGGAGCACGCAGCTCCAGATAGTTAAGTGATGCACATCCTTGCTATCTTTGGTCCCCTGACCAGCATGAGTTCACCATTTGCAGCACTGAAAGAGAGGGAGGTCATTTATCATGATTCTTCTATAATCACATATTCAATAAACAGGATTTCATGCCTAATGGCTGTATCCTTCAATGGGCAATGTATTTTGTTTACCAAAGTCCAAATCCACTCCTGCCCACAAGATGTGGCATCCTACCTAGGAACCATTATGTCAGGAGAAAAATTAGCACAACAGAGACATGACTTAGTGCTGAGGGTTTTTTTTTTTTTGGTTATTAACATCGGTGATAAAGTACTGTATCTGATTTGCATTCACTTTGCTGTAGCAAAACAACTTAAACATAAAAGACAGGTAGACTAATATTTAGCAGAAAATAAGCTGCAATGACAAGCAAGTTACTGTTCCAACATGGCACTCAAGTCAGAACAGCTAAAATTACATTTGTGGCAAGTATGTTAAAACACATCAACCTGTCTGTTAAGGCATATCAACTTTATTAGGTTTCTTGAAAAGTTTCATATGGATGGAACCACCATCACAAACCCTAAGACATCAGGAGCAATTAAACAGGATACCTGGCAAGATGAACACCAGCTTGTTTCAGCAATTTTGCCCTTCCCTTTACTCTTGCAGTCACCAGGGCAGGTAATTTTGCCATCCTAGTTAATTACATTGCAACATTAAATTTGAAGTCAGTTTTCTTCCCCTACACATGAGTTTTAAGCACATTCTGTCCAAGTGACATTTCTAGATTCACAGTCGTAGCAGACTACAGGAACACTTTATAGACAGTTGAAAAGTCATTTCTCAGAGGGCTACTTAACTGAAAATGCAATCCTTTTAGCCAATTTTATTTTTAAAAGCTCATTTTATCTGTCATCTAGTGCACAGAGTTCCTGATACCACCTCCACAGTCCCACAGATAATTTAAGCCAACAAACTGCCACTTCCACCATGACAGCTGGTCCCACTCCCCCTCTCCCCGTGCCGGTCATTCGATCCCCTGCTCCCTCTGTGTCTCTCTGCCCCCAATCCAGGCAGAGGTATTTCTGCAGCAGTACAGTGAATTGCTTCGGGAACCAAGCTGAGGAAAACCTTAACGTTGCTTTCTTTCCTTTTTAGCCTGCATCATTACCAAGATCCAACAAGCAACTGAGGTAGCAAAAGAGAGGGGAATAAACGTCTGGAGCAGTTAGAAGAGGCTGCACTTCTCAAGAGCAGTTCAGCTGGCCAAATCAGCTGAGGGAACTACAGCACACATCGTCTATGGCTAATAGCAAGATTATTGTTACAAAATACGATAGTACAATTTATCAGAAGAAATAAAGTTGTAAATTTACATGCTTGAGATCTTTTCCATAGAAAAATCTTCAAGGTTGCATTTACACACCTTCCAGCTGCTGCTACAACACTCTTAAGGAAAAAGCAAAGTATCGTGTGCATTATAAAACAAGAGATAGAGCGCACAGTGAGCATAAGGGGGTACTGAATGATGTTCCACAATAGTTGGACAACAGTTCGCTCTCTTTTCCCTTTCTGCAGTGGAGAGCAGGAGTTTCTAAAAACACAGCAAGCACCACAGTAGAAGCAATTAGCCACATTTTAACATCGCCAGAGCTCCTGATTCTTCAGCTCTACACTGGTGAATACTACAGACAAAACAGCACAAACATTTTTACTGAGCGGCACATTAATACAACTGGGAAAACAAATACATATTCGTTTTGTCCTAAGAGGGAAATCCTGAAGTGATCCACCTGATTTCCTCCCCCTCCATACCGTAAAAGCACTTTAATATTAAGTCACTTTCAATTCAACATTGAAAATTCCACATTTAGGTTTTTCAGTGTCGGGCAGGAAGGGTAGCAACCAGTTTGTTTTATCTTTTTTTTTTTGGCTCAACTGCATGGCTACTATGAGAGGATTTGGCATGCACAATTTCATTTTTATTGATGTGATTTTATGCCATAATTTTATAGTTTTCCTACTTCTATGCGCTAATGCTTTGTTCAATACAAATTCAAATAACAGAATGATGAACTAAACCTAGCATTTAATTTTTCAAATAGTAATTGCAGATTTGGCTTTTTAATACACATGCTAATACCTACTAATTAGAACCAAACAAAGACACTAAAGATGTGAATTAGGAGGAACAACATTCTAAACTAGATTTATTCATTACAAGACAAAACAAACATTAGCAGCATTTCTCCTGTATACAGATGCAAATTATTCTAAACATCGATAGGAAAAAATAAGAAAATTAAGTAAAAACTATGAAGCAATTTAAGTTTGCCATTTAATTCATTCAGTCCAACTTTAGACACTACTGAACTAAGAAACAGTTAACTAAATTTCAGCATCTCTTGGAAACACAAGGAAGATGATGAAAGCAGCAATTTAAATTCCAGGTAGGATGTTAGATATGAGCAAAGAGCACAGAAGGGCGGAGCAAGGAAATCTGCACTTCGGTGCAGCATTAGGGCTAAGTTCCTCAAGCCACTGTTCTCCAGCAGTAGCAAAAAAGACAGCCTCATTGCTTTAGGATGCCTAAAGGACTAGAAAGGCAGCACCACACGGGTGCTTTTTAGCTCACATACTTAAGACATACTTCATTCCCTATCCACACTGTAACTGCACTTTATCTACAAAAAAAAGGCTGGTGGCCAGATATTTTACGACGATTTCAGAGTCTGGTTGTTTTACTGTAGTCTACAAAAGAACATGAAGAAATACTATTTGACTTAATGGGAGGGTTTTAAGCAGTGTCTTATATTAGCAACTTAATACCAAAGAAAACTGAGACCAGGTTGAAGGTTAATTTCAGTCATTTCCCTAATAAAACTCCTTCAATACATTCTAAAATTTCCTTCATCATATTTCCATCATTCATTTTACTTTTGTGTTAAACACATATACAAAAATATACTAGTATATTTTAGTGAACAAAAGTTTAAACTTTTAAAGGCACTTCGGCAGTTCCATAATAGGATGCTACACTATTAGAATTACAAATTACATCCCTTTTTAGCAAATGACCAGCAACAGGCCACTCAGAAATACTTGTCATGGAAGATAGCTTCCTTTTTGTTATGCGGAGTACCATGGCTAACCTTTCTCAACTTTGCAGGCTTGCTTACCTCAGCAATCTGCAGTTTGAAATAAATAAAATGAGTGGGAAGGAAAAAGTTTATACTTCTATTTCAAGCTGCTACTTTCTGCATTTGTGCAAGTTCATCCATGGTTACACTGTTTCATGACAGTCTGAATATTCACCACTATCAGATTGTTTTCTCTTAATATACACCCAAGTTAAAAAGCAACAAACAAAAAAAATACAGTTCAGAAAGCTTAGCTATCTGTATCATCACAAAATATTTCTTAAAAAGCTATACATTCATACACTAGTTAAAACAATTTTGTTGGCTGCTATACTCATACTGTTCAAGAACATATGCACCTTTATCCTTAGTATTCACAAAACTATTAGTTGCAAGCACAAGACATCCTTCAAGGCATATTCTCAGTAGGAGTGCAAGGCTGAAGGAAATAACACAATTTGCAAACAGGATGTGCACAAGAGGGTTTTTTGAATGCACATTCCCAACTTATATTTTCAAGGAAGATTTGGGGAGGGGGAGAACTGATTCAAGCCTGCAGCTTTACATAATGGCAAAACAAACAAACGGCAATAAATGGAAGGAATGACAGGATTATGCTCCCAAATGCTGTTGTTTAACTGGAAGGCAAAGCCAAGAAGCCCTGCAGGAAATGCAGGCTAGAAGCAGACCGTCTTATTTCCTATTGCTTCTGTGTTTAAAAGCATCCCCAGTATGCATAAATCAAGATGTCATTGGCAGTGAAAACAGAACCCCAGCTTAACTCCATAGCTACAAGGCTCTGTTAATCCCTCTCTAACATTCTCACTGGGGTCTCTAGCTTTCTTTTGTTCTCATAATACCAAGCCACGACAAAACAGCTATGACATACATATGATTTCACATACTGGGGATGACACACATAAAAAGAAATTTGTATTCACTTGTCAGATCCTGAGTTTAAAATATTTCCCTCACAGGTATGGTACTGAGAACCAAAGTAAACAGTAAGGAGAACCAAAGTAAACAGAGGCTATCATGGCACATCTACAATCATTCCTGTTTCTGAACACACACAAAAAAATAATTTACTGCAGCACCCAAAACACTGAGAACACCACAGCTGTAGTCTAACAGATGAATATGAAATACCAATGTCATTATTAGTTTTCTTTAAGACAAGCAGTTTACAGAAAGGTTCACAGTTCATGCATGTATCAGCTAAATCTTTCAATAATGCAATGTGCAGGCAGAAAAATGCTGTCATCAGTAAACCCACTGAAAGGAGAAACTGGAGCAATAGAAAGCAATACTCCTCCCCTAGTAAAAAGTTTGCCTTGCCCTGAAACAGCCATTCTAGAAAGCCATTCTAGATAATGTTAATTTTTATTTTGACAACATACACTGCATGAAAGTCTATATTGGATATTACAATCAGGTTGCTGCCATTCAAGAAAGCATCCACTATGTTTCTGACTTTCCTTTCTTTCTATTCCACTACCCTATGTGAGCTATTTGCAAAATTATCCAAATTTTGCATCTACTTCTTCACTGACTTGCTTTGGTAAAAAAGGGCAGTCCCTCAGAGAGAAAGGATGAAGGGTGACACAGCATTCACAAAAGCTGTTCAACTTTTCATAATTAAGGCTCCTAAGAAGTGCTGCAGCCTTATTTACTCCGGCTCATATGATGCGGTATCGTTTTGACAAATGTAATTGTAGAATAAAGGACTTAAACTACTCCAGCAGATTCTGGAAAATATAATATCTGAACCACTCAAGCTCTGACACATTTATTAGTATTAGTATAGTATTAGAGAAAATCTGAGGCATAAGATCGAAGTGCTGTACGTTGTCTTATTTTACATTTACATTGTGAACTAAGTTAGTTAATCCAGTAAAAAAAACATGAAACTTGCACACACACTAATGTGTATACAACAATTTTCTATCAATATGATTAAAAATATTAAATACACCAATGAAATCAGAGAAAAGTGGAGGGTTTTAAATGTGGAGTGGAAACAGCTCCAAGGTATTTTAAAAACTCATTTCCAGTCACTAAACAAAATTTTATTTTTTCTCAGCATCATACCACCAACCCAGAGGTACCACTGAACTGATCAGCTGTTTGAGTTGGCTTTGTTATGCAGCATGCTTTTCATTAGCCAACAAACTGTCTACCCAATTAAATACTATTTACACATCACCCAGAGAAGACATTTCTTTTGTATTAACACAACAAGAAGGAAACAAAGCTGGGCTTACTAAACTACTATAAGTAACTAAGCATAAAACTTTAAAAATGTGAGGGATATTTAGATCACACGCTAAGAGCTCTCTCTTGGACATATGCACAAAAACAAGTAAAACATGCACTTAATGGGGAAGAAAAAAGCAAAAATCAATGCTCAAAATTATTTTCCAACAAGAACTTTCCCTCTTTGCTCTTTTGAGGAATGAAATTTTTTTTCTATCTTTTTTATTCTTATCTTATTTTTTTCTATCTTTTTTTTCTATCTTTTTTCTATCATTTCTATCTTTTTTCTATCATTCAAATTATTCTACACAGAAATTACAATTAAAGACGCACCTTTAATCCATGATCTTTTTATTCCATCTTTCCGGATGTTAGAGTGAGTCCTACTGAAGGATTAGAATTAGTAACCAGTGTTTACACAATAAAATATTGAAATAATGTTTTAAAATTATCACACAAAATGGCTGAGATCAGTTCTTCAGATGAAAGTTTATTGAAACTTCGGAAGCTTCAGCTCAGACTCTGAGGTACAGAATGGAATGACAATAGCAGATCAATAATAACACTTATGTATGACCACATGGTCTTGTTTCCAAATTTATATTCTATTATTGCCAAAGTAACAATAAGACAATCTTACTTCTTCTGGGGAAGAGAAAAAAAAAAAGAAATCTACTAAGTTCCCACTTCTAGAAAGCTAATACTAAAGAAAGTGCACCGTAGTGATTAAATATTAACATCCTGGGATACTTTTCATTCCATGGATTTTCAAATAATCTTCTCCCACAAGAACAATTTTTGACTTTTCCCTCATTATCACTACATTACCACTATCATTAAAAGTTGCTAGAAAGATTAACATATGTCCAGTGACAGCCAGGGTCCCAAAGGTGACATTTCAACAACAGTGAACAGTAAATATCAGAAAGAGCACCCTTAGGAACCAGATGCTGTAATGTAGAGATGCTAAAAGGCAGCAAGGACGAAATATGCTAACAAGACCACTGGCTCCATACAAACCAAATTTGACAAAGTTCACCTTTGTCTAAAAAGCATGAATTCAAAACAAGGAAGTTTTACAAAAGTTTCTGAAATTTAAAATCAAATCAGCTACTAATAATATTTAACATTTCCATAAAAGGACTAGGTATTGGAAAAGACTGTTGCCAAAGTTACTAAACAGAAGATTAATCATTGCCTCTTTTTAACAATGAGATTCTATGAACTATGTCAACTTTCAGTACACTGGAAGAAGAGCTACTTGCAAGTGGAAGAAAAGATAAATCTTTGGCGTGCTGTTATTTCACCAAGTAATGGATACCTACATCTGCATCACAGAACCATGCATAATGCAAAACAACAGCCTACCAAGCCTAATATTCCATTTCTGACAATGGCCAACACAAGAGTGATTCAGAAGACATAAATCTCTGTAAAGGTAGCTAATTGTTGGGCAACATATCCCAGGAGAAAAGCCTTCCTGGCAGCTCTTTGGCTCTGACGTATGGACTAAGAACTGGCCTAGCTAGTACAATTGCTGATACCCTGGCTAATGTGGCTGATCTTTACAGAATTGTATTATTTGCCTTAGTGACATCACAAAATTTAAACCATTTGGCTTAACTATGCATAAATGATCCTGTTTACTAGTATTCCAACCCTCCATTGTCAACCAGATGTTAAAGCTGTTTGTCATTGCAGATGCCAAGGAGTCAACTGACTTGTAAATCCCTTTTGATTTCACTTGCCCTCCACTTCTGAAATTGTTCTTGTTCTTTCATATGATTAAGCAGAACACGTATTTATTTGAAAACTAGTTAATCTGAGCATCTTCCAGATACGATTTTCTAGCAACAGCATGTTAGAGACCTGAGACAGCACCTACTGTGATATTCACACTGTCATTTTGCTACTACACTGCAAAAACATGGCACGGATGCAAATCCAAGATGGGAAAATCTAAGTAACACAGTTTCACATTGGTAGCTGGCTGTGACTTTAGAATACTATTTGTTTTCGCAACCTCCAGTTAATGAATAGCCCATGCCAATGCGATAACCACCACCTTCCTTGTACATTAAGACTGCTTTTTGACGAATTGATCTTACAATATTTTTGTTGCCTGTCTCATGTGCTCCACCCACTTCACCAGCCTCCTCAGTTCCTAAAAATAAAGCCACAGGGATAGTTCCTGCAATTAGCCACATTACTACTTTGTATCAGAACATGAATCCAGTTCTAATTAGTCGTTCCCACGGTGTTGCAGATAGTTAGGGTCCGGCGGCCGGAAGATATCGTGCTGTACAGAAAGATAGGGCCCCTAATAGCCAATAGCGTTTAGTTTATGATGTATGATGTAAGCAGATGGATGTGACGTTGTAAACCTTAGCTATATAACACCTTGTTACCCATCAGTAAAGGCCATTTGCCATCCACCACATTGGTGTCAGCGAGCTGATGGTCCAAGCGGCTTGGGGATGGTCGCCGTGCCGTCCCTGAACCAGGTCGCTGCGCCGTTTGAACTGCAACACACGGTTGCTTGGTCCTGTCTCATTTTGGCATTTAAAGTGTGCATACACTTGAGCATATTCTAGCAAAAGGATAAAGAGCTAGGCAAATTGAGTAGACTCTAGGAAACCTCTATTCTGGCAACATTCTGTTTTAACATTTTGCATCCAAAACATACCAGAACAAGGACGTATTATATCCACTTATTTTAGCTAATACAGAATTGTATCTGCTTTGTTGTTTGGCCAGTAATACCAGAATAAATAGAAGCAGGGAAAAAGAAATGTATCTTCATTCTAAACAAAAAAACCTCTGAGTGGATTTAGTTTGCATGTGCAGTCTGGTTCTCCCATTACAACAGCCTTTGACCTTCTCTAAGCTTCATGTACTTTTCCATAGCTCATTTAACAGATGTGTAGTTTGACTTCTAAAGTACTTGATCAACATAATAAAGAGAGCAAATATGGACCAGTTATTAGCACTAGTTTTCAAAGGGAATGAGAGAGCACACAATTTTCAATAAAGTTGGACATTTCAGTCCAGTTACATTCTCTTTTTCATTACACGAGCTCAGAAGTGATCCTTTCCCACTCAGGTACTGTATAATCTACAAAGCATGTACTGAGCTGGTAGCTAGGTGCTCTCAAGTTCAAATCTCACATCAGTTAGAAGACATTTGTGTTTCATTTTCCTTTTCTTTGGGACTGAGTACAGTCTCAAAGACAGACTTGTGATGTCAACAAATTGCACACACCAATTTCTGGTATAGTTAGGACTAGAACCTTAATCTATAAACACCCAAACCACATTGACACCTTTAAAAATGTGCTAAGTTCACAGTTAGGAGAACATGTTATCTATGAACAACGGGACACGAACGGTCTAGGGACGGAAGGGCAGCCAAGTGTATTCACAGTAACAGGCAATTCAAAAGACACACCAGACCCCAGCACAGCAGCATACTGTGATATACATGTAGCATGGTACGAGCACCTCTTGGCACAATGTGCATGTATGTCTAACCACGCCAAAGGCATTTGTCTGAATGAATGATGAATGACTCCTTTACACCAGCGATTCAAGCCCATACTGGAAATCTCACTATCCAAGCTCTTTGCCCATTCACTTTGATAGCTATAGCTCAATTACAGATAATGATTCTACAGAGGATGCTACTAGGTGCTTGCAATATTTTGTAGAAATACTGAGGTCTTAGAAGAAAGGAAAATAATTATTACTCCTCTCTTATGATCTGCAGAGAAGGATGATAATGTATGTTAGCAGTTTTCTTTATATGTAAGTTGATATATATATATAAACACTTTCCTTCTTCCTACATTTGCTTCCTACTTGCTTGGATTATATTTGATTACCATAACGGCAAATCACTGTTCTTAACAGTGATATCACCAAAATTCAGATATACCTCCTGCCTTCTCAGATTTCTTGACAAAATATTATTTTTTCTGCTTGAGACTGTGCATGGACTTTCCTATACAGAAAATTAAACGAAGTTGGAAGAATGAATTTAAGTCGTATTTGTTAAAATATATCAAAAACTCCATGGAAGATGCCATTCATAAATTAAGAAGCTATTGCTATTTGCATAGAAATATTTAACACTTTCATTTCACATTTTTTCTTTGGCTCAGAAATACTCAGGATACCTGAAACACCCTAAACAACTTGAATCAATGCGTTAAAATGAGGTCATCTTTATTACAGATATCTCCTTTTCTAAATGGAAAATGAGAACCTATTTTCATAATGGAATGTTTAAACATGGCAGTTTAATAAAGCTACAAGATTTTGTTGTTGTTGCATCTACTTGGAAGAGAGATTACATATATTTCCTACTGAAAATGGTAATACTGTCCTGCAAGTTAGTTGTTATCCTGCATGTTTTCAGACATCCTCAATCCCCAAAAATCTCTCTCCATTAACAGAATGACTCATTTCAAGTATTCCTGCTTAGCCAGCCTAGTATGTTTACGCTCCACCTGAAACCAAGGTAATTTGAATTAAACAATCAACAATGATTCTATTAACAATAATGAGAAAAAACAAACCCTGCCAGCACGTCGGTAATATTTTGCCTACCTGGAGTACCTCCTGTCTGAAATGCAAGCCTGGAAAACATTCACGCTTTCAAATACCTTATAGTACAATACAAAAACAGAAAGGTCACCCTTACCCTTCTTAGCCACAAAACAGTCTATAAACATGTAGCTAAGTACCAAGCTGCACAGTACGAACACTAACACAGAAGCTCCCCTTTCAAGGGACAATTTTCACAGTGCTCTACACCACTGGCTCAAGCCTGAACAGGCTCCAGTGAGTCTAGGGCAAGTGCAACTGCCACGTTCAGCAGAGTGGGTGAGGCAACAGACACCCTCATTACAGACACTCTGGGGCTACTAGAACACAAACCACTTGGCTTCACACTCAAAGTGCTAAAACATGTGCTATGCTAGACCCCACGGTAAAAGCCTATCTTATGCCTAAAAAGAAACATCAATGCCTTTGAAATAACTGAAATTTCAGAGTAGTTTTCAAAAGCTTTTCACAACAAACAGAACTATAATAATCTAGTGAAAAGGGGGCAGAATAGGAGCAACTACTATTAGATGCTCATCCAGAGGAGGAATATTGTGAAAAAGACTCACTAATGTCTGAAAATCCAACAGCAGAAGAGCATCCAACAGAACCTCTATCTTACAAGAGCTAAGACTACAACTGGAAAAAAACAAAAATCTAGCAACAGATTTCTTCCCCTTCACTATTTCTTCTGCTCAGTTGTCACCAGCCATACATTTTCTAAACCTCAAAAATCTGCCCATCAATAACTCAAAAAATGCTACTTTCTGGCTACAGCAAAAAGGAGACACAGACCAATAAATGTGTTTTATAAAAACCGCTGGTTAGCACATGCACACCAGAAAATACAAATAAACTAAGAAAGTTTGACTCAGAAAGGAAAGGGGGCATCAGATGGAATAAGGTATAGTTGAGAAACTGGATACTCTAACCAGAACAAATAGACACTCTAATTGCTAATCTCTTTCCTTTCCTAGAAGAGATTCAGATAACTTTGGTAACTGCAAAACTGATGTCCACCCATGACATTTAAATGTAGGCTGGTCAGCTACTTAAAAAGATGCCAACCCATTGCTAAATCATCAGAAAGGTTTATCCAGCTGGCATTGAAGTAGTACTATGAACACAGTTTTGTTTAAGGCAGTCTATTAACATAAACATGAGATACAAGTAAGCCCAGAAGCTTTTATTTCTTCCCCAAGTGCCTCTGTTGGTTTAAGAAAAGTTATTAACCTTCACTACAAACTTACAAACTTCCTACACCTGATTGCAAGTGGTTGCCCACTAATACTTTATGAGACATGACAATCACAAAGGCCACAGACTGGAGCTCCAACAACACCTGCATGTTATCAGAGGAAATACTAACTGAAATGAAAGCTATCATTTATCACACCTGACACAAACTTGAAACCACAGAATTAACCCTGTAACCTAAGCCCAAGTACTCATCCACAAAGCAGACACAAAACACCTTGCAAAAAACAACTCTATCCAGTTTTGCATAACCTATTAACATATCCGCTATGAAGCAAAGCCTTTCCTAGACAGCTTTTTATGAAACATCATATATATATATATATATATATAAAAGAAGCTCTATACATTAATAGGAAATTCTATGCTGAAGGAGCATTAAAGTTGTGAAAAGAAGCATCACAGAAAAAAATAAAGTAAGATCGCTCAAGGTCACCTGCATAACCTCTTACCCACAAATTCTGTGATTTGTATGTAACTACCATGAAACATCTCTCAGGCAAAAGCCACAATTTAAGTATTTTAGTGTACAGAAGGCACAACAGTCAATGAACACTGATGATAAAATTGATAGAATGATTAAACGAACATGTTTTTAAGTAACAGGGAAAGGGCACTGAGAAACCAGGAGCAGATATACTCTGAAGAGTTCAAGTTGAGGGGCCTGGATCACTTCGACCTCACCCTAAAAACCAACAAAGCACAGATGATGTTTGGTGATGAATACAATATTCTTCACTGGTACACTTCAGTTAATGGAGTTCCTCTTTGAATTGTCAGAATATAGAGGAATTTGATCCACGAGTCCTTTCTGTCCTGATTGCAGTTTAATTTCTGACTATCCTCAGGGGCTTGACAAGTTATACCTAAATTCTGATTGTGTGCATGAGTGTGTTCACTGTTCAAGTAGCCCCACTTTCCCCACAACCAGAAGCAGAACTTTGCAGACTGTGTGAGGAACCTGTCCCCTGACCAGTTCCTCTTAGCAGGCAGAAGAAAAAGAAACTAACTTCAGACAAAACTGCCATTTTTCCCCCACCAAATGCTAATATTATTTTACTATTGTTCAACCATTTACAATTATACTGTCTGACTAATTCCAAAATCAAATTATTTAAAACGATTGCACAGAGACTCGAGCAGTGAGGCTTCTGGAATGTGATTGTTTGAAGTGCTGGAGCAGTTTTCAGCAAAGTCATGAAGCCATAATTCTTCCTTAAGTAGAGATCTCATGGCTAGCTGAGATAATAGTCTCCAGTAAGACTATAAACAACGCATGGTTGCCAGGAAACCATACACATTCATTATAAAGCTTAATACAGTTAAGGACACAGTCTAAAATTCTCTTTTTATTGCCAGTGAAGATGGGTGGAAAAAGTAATGCCCTAATGTGGACATTTTAAAACTGAATCTATGAATACAATAAAAAAGTTTCGTAGTCTTATCATTCATTTTGGAAGGCTAAACATGGGTTTAAAAACGATGCACTGATAAGTTCAGTAACATTCCACTAGCAGAGACCCATATTAAAGTTCTTCATTAGCTCAGCAGCAATAACAGAATATGCAGATTTGACACCACCAGGTTCAAACTTGTATATGCAGCTATGTAAAAACTGCAGACTCTTGTTAATTTTACTCTTTCAAGAATGCTTGCTCTGGGCCCACATCCAGTAGATATAACAAATGGACGCCACCAGTGAAATATGGCAAAGCTATATAGGCCATCAAGCATGAACCAAGCTTCCCGAAATTGTCTTGATTCAGACTGCTGGATTCAGAAAGGCACCCAAAGTTCCACCTACATTCCTGACACATGATAGTCAGCAGGTATATGAAACTTCATTTAGAAAAATATTTATAAATTCTGAATTCTTCATAAATATCCAATTCACCAGCAGTACGTTCACAGTTTTTCCATAAATTGACTTAAAGTAGGACAGTAAGTCTGATGGTGGTTTGAGGTCATTATTTATTACCTGTTCTAAACTCACAGTATCTCATATTTTCATACATTCTGCAGTTCTCCCAAACTGTCCATGCAGGACTGTTCAGAAAACCACTAATGATTTATCACAAATAATGACATGACTTCATGATTATACTCAGCTGATTTAAGTCTTTGCTCCCACCAAAAAGAGCATCCCTGTTCTTCCCAAAGCTTTGTAAGTCTCACCAGCGCTGTCGTACTACTGGTTTAACTGCTGCGGCTACCCGAACAGGCTCAGGATCACATTTAGCTGAAAAATGATCTTAGGAGAGGAAAAAAAGAGGTGTTAAAAGAAAAACCTAAGTCTTCAGTCAGATGAGCATCGTGAATCATCAGCCTTCATGAACACCGACGCCAGCACCAAGCAGGAGATGATAACTTGCGGAGATGTATTACTATACTTTTGAATGTTCTGCTGTGAAGTAAAGACTTCATTGTCAGGGACTTTGGGACTGATCTGTACTTATGTTCCTAAAGAAATTCCTTGTTGGAAAAAGAATGATCTCATAAAAGCAAACTGCTGTTCATGTACATTGTACTAACCAAAAGCAAGTAACTGCCCAACTAATTTTAATGGTTTGCTAAAAGAAAGCAGATTTCAAAATACAGGACTATCTTCAGCATTTTCTCCAACGAAAGCAAGAAATCAATAATTAAGTATATTAAGACACCCCAGGGCACAAGGCTCTACAGTTACTTTTTTGCATTGCTTTGCATTACAGTAGAAAAGTAACAACAACTTTCAGTAATATGTCTAAGGCCACTGAGAACCAGAGATATAAGGGGGATTCAAGGAGTTGAAATTCCATTTCTACAACTAGACAACATGAGTCTCCAAGGATATCAAACAAACAGCACCTTTCCGCTACTATACTAATGCATAATACGAGTTAATGTTTAATGGAGATATTATTTTACCTGTTAAAATGACTAATACAACAGTTCACGGGTAACTCCTGGTTTAACAGAGGTAAGCCTCACGTCTAATAAAAGAATATGAAATAATACTGAAACTTCAACCATAAGTAAACTGAGGGCAAGCAACTCAAACCTAGATTTACCTGGGGATGAAAACCCTGGAAGTCTATAGGTAGTGTTACACATAGGAATAAATTTTTCTACCCAGTGGGACTAGACATGTCTGTTTTACAAGTTTGAGTTATTTTTCAGCTCTCTCAAAGCAGGAATACTGGAGAATGAAGCCAAGAGTTTGTATGGAATGTAATGTAAGGGAAACACCTGTTGTGAGGTCAGTTAAAAAAGAGCAAGAATATACACTGTGCAGCTGTGAAAGGTGGGAGGTCAGAGTTTCTAGGGAAGACTTCCTTATAAAGGCAGGAGACTTTCTTCACCGAAAAGAACGGAAGAGAAGATGGAAAGTGTTCCTCATGGTTATAGCAGCTAAAGATCTTTCAGTGCTCTTCCTTCTAGTAAAAATACATGCTATAATTAGGAAGTAACAAGCAATATATAAAACGAAAATCATTAGCTACCTTCACATAAAGGTCAGCACAGACAGAGGTACTCTCACTCTCAGTTTGGTTCAGCTGCACTATGTAGCAACCGACCGAGAGCAATGAATACGGTGTTGCTTTCTTGGGCTTCCCCCGGCAGGATCTGTTTCGTTCAATTAACACAACCTCTTCAAAAGCAACAAGAGCCAGTCTAGAAGCCGAGTCTTTTTACCGACTCGGTACAAGAATACTAGCTATGAATGTTTCATCTTGTGTCAGTTTTCACCTCTGGTCCCTAACTGTTCACATCATGTACTAGTCCAATGTTAGGAGTTCTGTGTGCAACAATATTATTCATACTTCACCACAGCATATCCTGAACCAGAGAGCATCTTAAGACATTATGAGGAAGTTTCTTAAAGACACTTCCATAAATGCAGTATGGGAGACAGATAGCAAATCCATCTGCACAATTTGTATCTTTCAAAATCATTGTTAGGGTAAAGTACCAAAGTCCTATATCCAAAAAAGTGGATAAACTGTTAGTTTTATCTCAAGCCCAAAACACTTAGAACTGGATGAAAGAAAGCACGTTATAATGGCCGGCTGCACTAGCTACATTTATCAGCATGCAACCCTAATCACTGCCCCAAAAGTTCTTCAGTGCTGTTTGTTCAAAGAGCATCAGCACAGCAGCAAGTCTGGAAGACTGCATTGCCTAGCAAGTGCTCTGTGCAGCACACTTTCCAACTACCTGTCCTGGTCAGACGGAAATTATTCAAGGTAGTTCATTATGGGCAGTGCTTTCAGTGGATTAATCAAAATTACAAAACAAATTTGGAAGTGTGAAAGCTCTTATACTGGATTAGACATTAGTCAGCTCACAGCTGCATCCACTTGCTTTGTCTACCCTGAAAATAACTGAATTTGGAGCTTTACTTTAAAGCGCTCTGATGTCTACTGCCTTAAGTGGACTGAACTTCCCTGTACTACCCACAAGCACAAATAATCAGAACAGCAGTTTACTCCTTTCTTCTGCCCTCTGTGTAGACCCTTACTTGTCTAACAAACCTTAAAGCTGAAGTTGTGGAAGCGGCTGGGCCAGGCCAGGATAGGAGGAGAGCCTTCAATCATCTTTAATGCCTCTTTCCGAAGTCACCAGAGCAACACATGAAAGAGGAGGTAACTGAGCATTGGATGTTGTGACAAGATGGGTAGCTAGGATTACAACTTTAAAAACTAAAAACACAGCAAATCCCTATTGCACTAAGCCCACCGTCTTTTATTCCACTTGCAGTGTGGTGAAAAGCAGAAGACGGAGCCATGAATTTCAGTCAGAGATAACACACTGTTGTAGAGTTAATAGGTCTATACGGTATGTGTTCTTATTCTCATACTCCCCCCTCAAGAGCGAGGTATCCCATTGCCCCCCAAAAATCTATTAAAAGAAAAAAAATCTTACACAGTAGAAGTTCTGCACCTAAAAAAAAAAAAAAAAATTCTAACAAGAAGCTAGGTACTGCAGTTTTCCCTTGGAGTAGGAATCTTAAGCACTGCAGTGAAACCAAGCCATACTAACCTTTTACTAGTACCAGAACTGCCTGGGAAAAGGCTGGACACTGCAGCTCACAAGCACTCAAAATGGTTATGCTGATCCTGGGATATCACAGTTCTCTGATGCAGAGGGAATATGGATATACATCCAACAGCAAGTAATCTTCACAGAAGAGTTCATAGGCAGCACTTTACTTCTTCAAGGAGATACATTTTCTCTTGTCCTCAGAGATGTTCAAGAAATGAGAGTGAACAACATTATTAGTTTATTGAATAGAAACCTCCTTGCAAAGAAAAAGAAAAGATTTTTCCCCCCTTTTCTTCACTACAAGCCCCTTCTTCCAGGGCTAGCCTATACACTGAAGGATTTATCAGAAGCAGTTCTGCCACTGTAAGATGCCTCTACACACAGAGGTGTTGTTGCATCACAGCTACGCAGCTACGCTAAACTATTACAGCTCCCAGTTCCACTCAGAACATATGACCTCGCAGTGCAGATGTAGTCCAAACTAGTATGCTCTGCATTATAGGTTAACTGCTGATAAAATGATTTTTCTCTGTTTATGTAACAATCCATTAAAAAAGCTACAGTACACAATTCTCTGATACACAAAAAACATGTAAAAGCAATCAGACATCACAGTTGAAGATCAACAATAACTGATGCAATGTCAGGTTTACTGGTACATTTAATAGTTTTATTCCTTTTAAATTATGAACTTTAAACCAAATTAAAAAAAAAAACCACAAGTTTCATAACAGAAGGAACAATGCCTGTCATTGTTAGTACTTTAAATTTCAAGAGCAGATCAATCCTATTTGTAACACAAAAATTTAGAATCTCTTACAAAGTGCCTAATGGAGATCTGTCATAGGCCACTGAACAAGGCTATTAAAGAACACTGATCTCTAACTAAAATTAAGATATTTTACATGTACAATGAAAATGCTCAAAAAACACTGATTGCACACACATATCAAGTTTATTTTGGTGCTAAAGTGAGTTTTGTCAGTAACATGGTTCACCTTTGCTTTGTAGGATTTGGCTGGATGTTGAAGCACTTGACAGAACAGAAGGCAGCACCTCCCTGAAGTTCTGCTGTGTGATCAGAAATCCTATAGCTGTTTGCCTAATCCCCAGCAGATTTGCTATTGTTTATAAGCTTCAGCTTCCGTTTTTGTATATTAAGCACTCTGAGGCAATCAGACACTTGGGCTGCTGCCCTTTGTGGTATGATTAGACCTTCCCTTCCCCCCTTTCCAAGGGAAGGCAAGTAAAGGGGAGAACCATTAAGGAACAAAGCAGTTCCCACTAAATCTTCTGTAGGATAAACGCGGCATGAGCTTGAGCAGGAGAGATCTAGAGCAGAAGTGACTGTTTCTGCTGCCTAATCTAACTCACTTGCACTCGAAAGTTAATTTCTGAGTAATACAAAGCTAAAAACTGAAGCATGTTTCCTCATACCAGAACATTAGGAAAGCTTTGCTGATAACACAAGGAATACAGTACCAAAACAGTTAGGAATAAGAAAGATCACGTTACTTTTTTATTAATGACAATATTCAGTCAGAAAAGCAATACCCTAAGAAACAGACTAACATGGTTTGTTACAAGAGAAGAAAAAGAAACAGACCTAAGAACTGACAAATTTCTGTAAGTGACCCGTTTTTCTGACTACTCCTGCTGCCCATCCTTTCCAACCCAAGAGACTAACAGTCAAAAGTCATCACTGAATGAAGGACTAGGCAACATTACCCAAAACTCTGCTGTGACAGACTAAGACTCCCGGTTTCTTTCTCAACAAAGAGCAAGAAGGTTTTCTTTTGGATGCACTGTTGCTAACTGCAACAAAAAGCTGGAAAGATGAGAAGGGATGAAAGGATCTGTCAGACCTTCTTTCCCTTTAACCTTCAAAATATCAATGCTTTCCCTTCCTGCAATCACCCCCAAAGACTGCATAAGTAGAACTCTCCAATTTTTAAAGGATAAAAAAAACAACACACAGCTGTGGGACACTACTGGATTTGGTCAAGAAACAAATATTAAGAAAAAGCTGATAACCAACTAATGTAGAAATGACTCAGGCTCAATGGGAAAAGCAGGCTGGGGCTCCCTCCCCCACACACCTGGATTTATAACCACCCACCCCTTGGTTAGAAGGGAAAGACATTTTTTTCATAGCAACTTCATAAAGCCTGAAATATTTTTGATAAGAAAACTGACATCTGAATGGATTGACAGTTTGAATAAACTGAACTTTGATTATTTCTGCTTTACAATATAACTCACACAAAATAAGTAGAGCAAAATAAGTGAGCCATCCCCATCCTGAGTCATCCCATGCATGGGTGGTTTACTGGCTTAGACATTTTTGTAATTACCACGGAGCTTTCTGACACTTACACTTCTACTTTTGAAAAGTAAATACTGTTGTATGTATATACAGACCACCTGTACTCAGTAGTTGCTGGAAATCAGATCCAAACACCCTTGTCATTTACACTAATATTTTCATTATGACTATGTAACAAAATAAAACTACAGCTCTGTAACCTATTAGTGGCAAGTGTTTCAGTACATGGCACAGGAACCCTTTCCCACGCCTCAGATACTGTATTTCTACTGCCTGGGCTGGGGGAAGAAAACCACGCAGCCAGCATACAGCCCACAGACATTCAGCACTCCACTCCTCAGCTGCAGGATCCAAGTACAGCGAAGCATAACTGGTCCTGGCAACTAGCTCTAGACTCGGTCACATCTAGCGCGAAGATAAGTCATGCTTTTGTTAGGAGAGGCCTCACGATGTCGGCGAGGCTCTCACCAGCAAACCGGTGCGGCTGGAGACAAGCGGCAGCACACGCAGACACACGTGCACAAGCGATCTTTCTGGCAATCGCAACAAGGCATTTTTACTCCATATTCAAAGCATGTCACACTAGAAAGGAGAGGCAACGTGATAAAGATCAAACCATAAAAAAGAAACTAAAGGGAGCAAGTATCACTGAAATATTACTTTTACTGAAGCATAAACTTAATGCCCATCCAGTTCTGAAACATAATTATCCACAGTTCACCTGAGAGCAGGTCACCAGCACAACTCATGCAAGAAGCAACCAAGTTTAATTTCCTTGGGAGACTGCCAGCACACCAGACCACTACCATCAACTGAGTCTTCCTCTCTCTTCCTGAGCTTTTCAAGTCTAAAACCAAGTCAAGTGCTTTCTACCTTCTGTCTCTAGGTAATTAGAGCTATTAATCCCAGACTATCCAAGGCCCCCTCCCTGGCACAGCTCTGATTCAGTTTTAATCTCTACCGAGGTTTCTTCTTCCCCTGCACAGAAAACCAGTTAAAACTTTGCTGAGCCTCTAGTTTGAAGGCAAAGTTACATCACAGAGATCCTAGTCTCAGGCTAAGTCTGGAGGAATGGAGAACGGAGAGAAAAGTCACTTTTTCAGGGAGCGACCACGCGGGACAGGACAAGCTCTCAGGGCACCTCCTCCTCCCGCGCCCCACGCACGGCAGGCGACACCCGGACGGACTCGCCTCCGTGTGCTGCGGCGGCCTTCTCTAACGCTTCCTCCCCGTGTCACCGCAGCACGTAACGTCGCTTGTCATCTCCACGGCAAATAACCCATTAGTCATTTATTCCTCCCCCGCCGCTCAGCTCAGCGCCGCCGCGGGCGGGGGGCCTCGCTCCCGCCGCCCCCTCCAGA